>OV702296.1:6906551-7098606 GCA_916181665.1 Avena sativa | reverse complement strand
CCTCAAACATGTATCGGGTCTTAGGGTCGTTGTAAATTGCCCCGAAACCCCCAAAACTGTGGACAATAGCTCATGAAAACGGCCAAAAAACATGAAAACGACGAGTTTTTGGTCATTCACTCAAACATGTATCGGGTCTTAGGGTCGTTGTAAATCGCCTTGAAACCCCAAAACTATCGGCAATACCTCATGATAACAACCCTAAAACGCGAAAATGACGAGTTTTTAGTCATTCCCAAAAACATGTATCGGGTCTTAGGTTCATTGTAAATCGCCCAGAAACCCCCAAAAATATAGGAAGCTCATGAAAACAACCAAAAAGCACAAAAAACGAGTTTGTGGTCATAAATTTCAAACATTTATTGGGGCTTACATTCGTTGTTAATGGCTCTTGGAACCCCAAAACTATGGGCAATGGCTCATGAAAACATCCATAAAACACGAGAACGACGAGTTTTTGGTCATTCCCTCAAACATGTATCCGGTCTTAGGGTCGTTTAAATCGCCCTGAAACACCAATATTGTGGATAATAACTCATGAAAACGACGAGTTTGCGGTCATAAAGTTCAAAAATGTCTCCGGTCTTACGGTCGTTATAATTGGCCTTGGAACCCCAAAACTGTGGACAATTGATCATGAAAACGGCTAAAAACACGAAAACGACGAGTTTTTGATCATGCCCTCAAACATGTATTCGGGTCTTAGGGTCATTCTAAATCGCCCTGAAACCCCCAAAAGTGTGGGAAATAGCTCATGATAACAACCATAAAATGCGAAGATGACGAGTTTTTGGCCATTCCCTCAAACATGTGTCGGGTCTTAGGGTCGTTGTAAATCGCCTGAAACCCCCAAAACTGTGGGCATTAGCTCATGAAAACAACCATAAAGCACGAAAAAATGAGTTTGTGATCATATATTTCCAACATTTAACGAATCTTATTACTGTAATAAATCGACCTTGGAACCCCAAAACTATGGGCAATAGGTCAGGAAAACGGCCATAAAACACGAAAATGACATTTTTTTTGGTCATGCCCTCAAACATATATCGGGTCGTATGTTCGTTCTAAATCGCCCCGAAACACCCAAAACTATGGGCAATAGCTCATGAAAAAGACCATAAAGCACAAAAAACGAGTTTGTGCTCATGAAGTTAAAACATGCGTCGGGCCTTATGGTCATTATAAATGCCCCCGTTAACCCAAAACTATGGTCAATAGCTCATGAAATGGCCATAAAACATGAAAACGACGAGTTTCTGGTCATGACGTCAAACATGTATTGGGTCTTAGGTTCGTTGTATCGGGTCTTAGGGTCATTGTAAATTTCCCTGAAACCCCCAAAACTGTGAACGATAGCTCATGAAAATGGCCAACAAACATGAAAACGACGAGTTTTTAGTCATTCACTCAAAAATGTATCGGGTCTTAGGGTCATTGTAAATCGCCTTGAAACCCCAAAACTAATCGGCAATAGCTCATGATAACAACCCTATAACGCAAAAATGACGAGTTTTTGGTCATTCCCTAAAACATGTATCGGGTCTTAGGTTCATTGTAAATCGCCCAGAAACCCCCAAAACTATGGGAAGCTCATGAAAACGACCATAAAGCACAAAAAACGAGTTTGTGGTCATAAATATCAAACATTTATTGGGGCTTACATTCGTTATCAATGTCTCTTGGAACCCCAAAATTATGGGCAATAGCTCATGAAAACATCCATAAAACACGAGAACGACGAGTTTTTGGTCATTCCCTCAAACATTTATCGGGTCTTAGGGTCGTTGTAAATTGCCCTGAAACCCCAATACTATGGATAATAACTCATGAAAACGACGAGTTAGGGTCATAAAGTTCAAAAATTTCTCCGATCTTACGGTCGTTATAATTGTCCTTGGAACCCCAAAACTATGGACAATTGATCATGAAAACGGCTAAAAACACGAAAACGACGAGTTTTTGATCATGCCCTCAAACATGTATTCGGGTCTTAGGGTCATTCTAAATCGCCCTGAAACCCCCAAAAGTGTGGGAAATAGCTCATGATAACAACCATAAAATGCGAAAATGACGAGTTTTTGGTCATTCCCTCAAACATGTGTCGGGTCTTAGGGTCGTTGTAAATCGCCTGAAACCCCCAAAACTTTGGGCATTAGCTCATGAAAAAAACCATAAAGCACGAAAAAATGAGTTTGTGATCATATATTTCCAACAATTAACGAATCTTATTACTGTTATAAATCGACCTTGGAACCCCAAAACTATGGGCAATAGGTCAGGAAAACGGCCATAAAACACGAAAATGACATTTTTTTGGTCATGCCCTCAAACATGTATCGGGTCGTATGTTCGTTCTAAATCGCCCCGAAACCCCCAAAACTATGGGCTATAGCTCATGAAAAAGGCCATAAAGCACAAAAAAACGAGTTTGTGCTCATAAATGTAAAACATGCATCGGGTCTTATGGTCATTATAAATGGACCCGGGAAGCCCAAAACTATGGTCAATAGCTCATTAAATGGCCATAAAACATGAAAACGAAGAGTTTCTGGTCATGACGTCAAACATGTATCGGGTCTTAGGTTCGTTGTAAAGCGCTCTGAAGCCCCCAAAACTATGGGAAAAAGCTCATGAAAACGGCCATAAAGCACAAGAATGACGAGTTTTTTATCATTCCCTCAAACATGTATCGGGTCTTAGGGTCGTTGTAAATTGCCCGGAAACCCCCAAAACTGTGGACAATAGCTCATGAAAACGGCAAAAAAAACATGAAAACGACGAGCTTTTGGTCATTCACTCAAACATGTATCGGGTCTTAGGGTCGTTGTAAATCGCCTTGAAACCCCAAAACTGTCGGCAATAGCTCATGATAACAACCCTAAAACGCGAAAATGACGAGTTTTTAGTCATTCCCTAAAACATGTATCGGGACTTAGGTTCATTGTAAATCTCCCAGAAACCCCCAAAACTATGGGAAGCTCATGAAAACGACCATAAAGCACAAAAAACGAGTTGTGGTCATAAATTTCAAACATTTATTAGGGCTTACATTCGTTATTAATGGCTCTTGGAACCCCAAAGCTATGGGCAATAGCTCATGAAAACATCCATCAAACACGAGAACGATGAGTTTTTGGTCATTCCCTCAAACATGTATCGGGTCTTAGGGTCGTTGTAAATCGCCCTGAAATACCAATACTGTGGATAATAACTCATGAAAACAACGAGTTTGCGGTCATAAAGTTCAAAAATGTCTCTGGTCTTACGGTCTTTATAATTGGCCTTGGAACCCCAAAACTATGGATAATTGATCATGAAAACGGCTAAAAACACGAAAACGAGGAGTTTTTGGTCATGCCCTCAAACATGTATTCGGGTCTTAGGGTCATTATAAATCGCCCTGAAACCCCCAAAAGTGTGGGAAATAGCTCATGATAACAACCATAAAATGCAAAAATGACGAGTTTTTGGTCATTCACTCAAACATGTGTCGGGTCTCTAGGGTCGTTGTAAATCGCCTGAAACCCCCAAAACTATGGGCATTAGCTCATGAAAACAACCATAAAGCACGAAAAAAATGAGTTTGTGATCATATATTTCCAACATTTAACGAATCTTATTACTGCTATAAATCGACCTTGGAACCCCAAAACTATGGGCAATAGGTCAGGAAAACGGCCATAAAACACGAAAATGACATTTTTTTGGTCATGCCCTCAAACATATATCGGGTCGTATGTTCGTTCTAAATCGCCCCGAAACCCCCAAAACTATGAGCAATAGCTCATGAAAAATACCATAAAGCACAAA
Organism: Avena sativa; assembly: GCA_916181665.1. Taxonomy (NCBI): domain Eukaryota; kingdom Viridiplantae; phylum Streptophyta; class Magnoliopsida; order Poales; family Poaceae; genus Avena; species Avena sativa. The sequence goes on along the minus strand of OV702296.1, from coordinate 7,094,793 downwards.
AACCGAGTTTGCGCTCATAAAGTTAAATAATGCATCGGGTCTTATGGTCATTATAAATGCCCCCGTTAACCCAAAACTATTGTCAACAGCTCATGAAATGGCCATAAAACATGAAAACGACGAGTTTCTGGTCATGACGTCAAACATGTATCGGGTCTTAGGGTCGTTGTAAATCGCTCTGAACTCCCAAAACTATGGGAAAAAAGCTCATGAAAACGGGCCATAAAGCACGAGAATGACGAGTTTTTGGTCATTCCCTCAAACATGTATCGGGTCTTAGGGTCGTTGTAAATTCCCCGAAACCCCCAAAACTATGAACAATAGCTGATGAAAATGGCCAACAAACATGAAATGACGAGTTTTTTGGTCATTCACATCAAACATGTATCGGGTCTTAGGTTCGTTGTCAATCGCCTTGAAACCCCAAAACTATCGGCAATAGCTCATGATAACAACCCTAAAAACGCGAAAATGACGGGTTTTTGGTCATTCCCTAAAACATGTATGGGGTCTTAGGTTCATTGTAAATCGTCCAGAAACCCCCAAAACTAATGGAAGCTCATGAAAAACGACCATAAAGCACAAAAAACGACTTTGTGGTCATAAATTTCAAACATTATATGGGGCTTACATTCGTTATCAATGGCTCTTGGAACCCCAAAACTATGGGCACTAGCTCATGAAAACATCCATAAAACACAAGAAAGACGAGATTTTGGTCATTCCCTCAAACATGTATCGGGTCTTAGGGTTGTTGTAAATCGCCCTAAAACCCCAATACTATGGATAATAACTCATGAAAACGACGAGTTTAGGGTCATAAAGTTCAAAAATGTCTCCGGTCTTACGCTCTTTATAATTGGCCTTGGAACCCCAAAACTATGGACAATTGATCATGAAAACGGCTAAAAACACGAAAACGGCGAGTTTTTGATCATGCCCTCAAACACGTATTCGGGTCTTAGGGTCATTCTAAATTGCCCTAAAACCCCCAAAACTGTGGACAATAGCTTATGAAAACGGCCAAAAAACATGAAAACGACGAGTTTTTGGTCATTCACTCAAACATGTGTCGGTTCTCTAGGGTCGTTGTAAATCGCCTGAAACCCCCAAAACTATGGGCATTAGCTCATGAAAACAACCATAAAGCATGAAAAAATGAGTTTGTGATCACATATTTCCAACATTTAACGAATCTTATTACTGCTATAAATCGACCTTGGAACCCCAAAACTATGGGCAATAGGTCAGGAAAACGGCCATAAAACACGAAAATGACATTTTTTGGTCATGCCCTCAAACATATATCGGGTCGTATGTTCGTTCTAAATCGCCCCGAAACCCCCAAAACTATGGGCAATATCTCATGAAAAATACCATAAAGCACAAAAAACGAGTTTGTGCTCATAAAGTTAAAACATGCATCGGGTCTTATGGTCATTATAAATGCCCCCGTTAACCCAAAACTATTGTCAATAGCTCATGAAATGGCCATAAAACATGAAAACGACGAGTTTCTGGTCATGACGTCAAACATGTATCGGGTCTTAGGGTCGTTGTAAATCGCTCTGAAACTCCCAAAACTATGGGAAAAACCTCATGAAAACGGCCATAAAGCACGAGAATGACGAGTTTTTGGTCATTCCCTCAAACATGTATCGGGTCTTAGGGTCGTTGTAAATTTCCCCGAAACCCCCAAAACTGTGAACAATAGCTCATGAAAATGGCCAACAAACATGAAATGACGAGTTTTTGGTCATTCACTCAAACATGTATCGGGTCTTAGGGTCGTTGTAAATCGCCTTGAAACCCCAAAATTATCGGCAATAGCTCATGATAACAACCCTAAAACGCGAAAATGACGAGTTTTTAGTCATTCCCTAAAACATGTATCGGGACTTAGGTTCATTGTAAATCTCCCAGAAACCCCCAAAACTATGGGAAGCTCATGAAAACGACCATAAAGCACAAAAAACGAGTTTGTGGTCATAAATTTCAAACATTTATTAGGGCTTACATTCGTTATTAATGGCTCTTGGAACCCCAAAGCTATGGGCAATAGCTCATGAAAACATCCATCAAACACGAGAACGATGAGTTTTTGGTCATTCCCTCAAACATGTATCGGGTCTTAGGGTCGTTGTAAATCGCCCTGAAATACCAATACTGTGGATAATAACTCATGAAAACAACGAGTTTGCGGTCATAAAGTTCAAAAATGTCTCTGGTCTTACGGTCTTTATAATTGGCCTTGGAACCCCAAAACTATGGATAATTGATCATGAAAACGGCTAAAAACACGAAAACGAGGAGTTTTTGGTCATGCCCTCAAACATGTATTCGGGTCTTAGGGTCATTATAAATCGCCCTGAAACCCCCAAAAGTGTGGGAAATAGCTCATGATAACAACCATAAAATGCAAAAATGACGAGTTTTTGGTCATTCACTCAAACATGTGTCGGGTCTCTAGGGTCGTTGTAAATCGCCTGAAACCCCCAAAACTATGGGCATTAGCTCATGAAAACAACCATAAAGCACGAAAAAATGAGTTTGTGATCATATATTTCCAACATTTAACGAATCTTATTACTGCTATAAATCGACCTTGGAACCCCAAAACTATGGGCAATAGGTCAGGAAAACGGCCATAAAACACGAAAATGACATTTTTTTGGTCATGCCCTCAAACATATATCGGGTCGTATGTTCGTTCTAAATCGCCCCGAAACCCCCAAAACTATGAGCAATAGCTCATGAAAAATACCATAAAGCACAAAAACCGAGTTTGCGCTCATAAAGTTAAATAATGCATCGGGTCTTATGGTCATTATAAATGCCCCCGTTAACCCAAAACTATTGTCAACAGCTCATGAAATGGCCATAAAACATGAAAACGACGAGTTTCTGGTCATGACGTCAAACATGTATCGGGTCTTAGGGTCGTTGTAAATCGCTCTGAAACTCCCAAAACTATGGGAAAAAGCTCATGAAAACGGCCATAAAGCACGAGAATGACGAGTTTTTGGTCATTCCCTCAAACATGTATCGGGTCTTAGGGTCGTTGTAAATTTCCCCGAAACCCCCAAAACTATGAACAATAGCTGATGAAAATGGCCAACAAACATGAAATGACGAGTTTTTGGTCATTCACTCAAACATGTATCGGGTCTTAGGTTCGTTGTCAATCGCCTTGAAACCCCAAAACTATCGGCAATAGCTCATGATAACAACCCTAAAACGCGAAAATGACGGGTTTTTGGTCATTCCCTAAAACATGTATGGGGTCTTAGGTTCATTGTAAATCGTCCAGAAACCCCCAAAACTAATGGAAGCTCATGAAAACGACCATAAAGCACAAAAAACGACTTTGTGGTCATAAATTTCAAACATTTATTGGGGCTTACATTCGTTATCAATGGCTCTTGGAACCCCAAAACTATGGGCACTAGCTCATGAAAACATCCATAAAACACAAGAAAGACGAGATTTTGGTCATTCCCTCAAACATGTATCGGGTCTTAGGGTTGTTGTAAATCGCCCTAAAACCCCAATACTATGGATAATAACTCATGAAAACGACGAGTTTAGGGTCATAAAGTTCAAAAATGTCTCCGGTCTTACGCTCTTTATAATTGGCCTTGGAACCCCAAAACTATGGACAATTGATCATGAAAACGGCTAAAAACACGAAAACGGCGAGTTTTTGATCATGCCCTCAAACACGTATTCGGGTCTTAGGGTCATTCTAAATTGCCCTAAAACCTCCAAAACTGTGGACAATAGCTTATGAAAACGGCCAAAAAACATGAAAACGACGAGTTTTTGGTCATTCACTCAAACATGTGTCGGTTCTCTAGGGTCGTTGTAAATCGCCTGAAACCCCCAAAACTATGGGCATTAGCTCATGAAAACAACCATAAAGCATGAAAAAATGAGTTTGTGATCACATATTTCCAACATTTAACGAATCTTATTACTGCTATAAATCGACCTTGGAACCCCAAAACTATGGGCAATAGGTCAGGAAAACGGCCATAAAACACGAAAATGACATTTTTTGGTCATGCCCTCAAACATATATCGGGTCGTATGTTCGTTCTAAATCGCCCCGAAACCCCCAAAACTATGGGCAATATCTCATGAAAAATACCATAAAGCACAAAAAACGAGTTTGTGCTCATAAAGTTAAAACATGCATCGGGTCTTATGGTCATTATAAATGCCCCCGTTAACCCAAAACTATTGTCAATAGCTCATGAAATGGCCATAAAACATGAAAACGACGAGTTTCTGGTCATGACGTCAAACATGTATCGGGTCTTAGGGTCGTTGTAAATCGCTCTGAAACTCCCAAAACTATGGGAAAAACCTCATGAAAACGGCCATAAAGCACGAGAATGACGAGTTTTTGGTCATTCCCTCAAACATGTATCGGGTCTTAGGGTCGTTGTAAATTTCCCCGAAACCCCCAAAACTGTGAACAATAGCTCATGAAAATGGCCAACAAACATGAAATGACGAGTTTTTGGTCATTCACTCAAACATGTATCGGGTCTTAGGGTCGTTGTAAATCGCCTTGAAACCCCAAAATTATCGGCAATAGCTCATGATAACAACCATAAAACGCGAAAATGACGGGTTTTTGGTCATTCCCTAAAACATGTATGGGGTCTTAGGTTCATTGTAAATCGCCCAGAAACCGCCAAAACTATGGGAAGCTCATGAAAACGACCATAAAGCACAAAAAACGACTTTGTGGTCATAAATTTCAAACATTTATTGGGGCTTACATTCGTTATCAATGGCTCTTGGAACCCCAAAACTATGGGCACTAGCTCATGAAAACATCCATAAAACACAAGAAAGACGAGATTTTGGTCATTCCCTCAAACATGTATCGGGTCTTAGGGTCGTTGTAAATCGCCCTAAAACCCCAATACTATGGATAATAACTCATGAAAACGACGAGTTTAGGGTCATAAAGTTCAAAAATGTCTCTGGTCTTACGGTCTTTATAATTGGCCTTGGAACCCCAAAACTATGGATAATTGATCATGAAAACGGCTAAAAACACGAAAACGAGGAGTTTTTGGTCATGCCCTCAAACATGTATTCGGGTCATAGGGTCATTATAAATCGCCCTGAAACCCCCAAAAGTGTGGGAAATAGCTCATGATAACAACCATAAAATGCAAAAATGACGAGTTTTTGGTCATTCACTCAAACATGTGTCGGGTCTCTAGGGTCGTTGTAAATCGCCTGAAACCCCCAAAACTATGGGCATTAGCTCATGAAAACAACCATAAAGCACGAAAAAATGAGTTTGTGATCATATATTTCCAACATTTAACGAATCTTATTACTGCTATAAATCGACCTTGGAACCCCAAAACTATGGGCAATAGGTCAGGAAAACGGCCATAAAACACGAAAATGACATTTTTTTGGTCATGCCCTCAAACATATATCGGGTCGTATGTTCGTTCTAAATCGCCCCGAAACCCCCAAAACTATGGGCAATAGCTCATGAAAATACCATAAAGCACAAAAACCGAGTTTGCGCTCATAAAGTTAAAACATGCATCGGGTCTTATGGTCATTATAAATGCCCCCGTTAACCCAAAACTATTGTCAATAGCTCATGAAATGGCCATAAAACATGAAAACGACGAGTTTCTGGTCATGACGTCAAACATGTATCGGGTCTTAGGGTCGTTGTAAATCGCTCTGAAACTCCCAAAACTATGGGAAAAAGCTCATGAAAACGGCCATAAAGCACGAGAATGACGAGTTTTTGGTCATTCCCTCAAACATGTATCGGGTCTTAGGGTCGTTGTAAATTTCCCCGAAACCCCCAAAACTATGAACAATAGCTGATGAAAATGGCCAACAAACATGAAATGACGAGTTTTTGGTCATTCACTCAAACATGTATCGGGTCTTAGGGTCGTTGTAAATCGCCTTGAAACCCCAAAACTATCGGCAATAGCTCATGATAACAACCCTAAAACGCGAAAATGACGGGTTTTTGGTCATTCCCTAAAACATGTATGGGGTCTTAGGTTCATTGTAAATCGTCCAGAAACCCCCAAAACTAATGGAAGCTCATGAAAACGACCATAAAGCACAAAAAACGACTTTGTGGTCATAAATTTCAAACATTTATTGGGGCTTACATTCGTTATCAATGGCTCTTGGAACCCCAAAACTATGGGCACTAGTTCATGAAAACATCCATAAAACACAAGAAAGACGAGATTTTGGTCATTCCCTCAAACATGTATCGGGTCTTAGGGTCGTTGTAAATCGCCCTAAAACCCCAATACTATGGATAATAACTCATGAAAACGACGAGTTTAGGGTCATAAAGTTCAAAAATGTCTCCGGTCTTACGGTCTTTATAATTGGCCTTGGAACCCCAAAACTATGGACAATTGATCATGAAAACGGCTAAAAACACGAAAACGGCGAGTTTTTGATCATGCCCTCAAACACGTATTCGGGTCTTAGGGTCATTCTAAATTGCCCTAAAACCCCCAAAACTGTGGACAATAGCTTATGAAAACGGCCAAAAAACATGAAAACGACGAGTTTTTGGTCATTCACTCAAACATGTGTCGGTTCTCTAGGGTCGTTGTAAATCGCCTGAAACCCCCAAAACTATGGGCATTAGCTCATGAAAACAACCATAAAGCATGAAAAAATGAGTTTGTGATCACATATTTCCAACATTTAACGAATCTTATTACTGCTATAAATCGACCTTGGAACCCCAAAACTATGGGCAATAGGTCAGGAAAACGGCCATAAAACACGAAAATGACATTTTTTGGTCATGCCCTCAAACATATATCGGGTCGTATGTTCGTTCTAAATCGCCCCGAAACCCCCAAAACTATGGGCAATAGCTCATGAAAAATACCATAAAGCACAAAAAACGAGTTTGCGCTCATAAAGTTAAAACATGCATCGGGTCTTATGGTCATTATAAATGCCCCGTTAACCCAAAACTATTGTCAATAGCTCATGAAATGGCCATAAAACATGAAAACGACGAGTTTCTGGTCATGACGTCAAACATGTATCGGGTCTTAGGGTCGTTGTAAATCGCTCTGAAACTCCCAAAACTATGGGAAAAACCTCATGAAAACGGCCATAAAGCACGAGAATGACGTGTTTTTGGTCATTCCCTCAAACATGTATCGGGTCTTAGGGTCGTTGTAAATTTCCCCGAAACCCCCAAAACTATGAACAATAGCTGATGAAAATGGCCAACAAACATGAAATGACGAGTTTTTGGTCATTCACTCAAACATGTATCGGGTCTTAGGGTCGTTGTAAATCGCCTTGAAACCCCAAAACTATCGGCAATAGCTCATGATAACAACCATAAAACGCGAAAATGACGGGTTTTTGGTCATTCCCTAAAACATGTATGGGGTCTTAGGTTCATTGTAAATCGTCCAGAAACCCCCAAAACTAATGGAAGCTCATGAAAACGACCATAAAGCACAAAAAACGACTTTGTGGTCATAAATTTCAAACATTTATTGGGGCTTACATTCGTTATCAATGGCTCTTGGAACCCCAAAACTATGGGCACTAGTTCATGAAAACATCCATAAAACACAAGAAAGACGAGATTTTGGTCATTCCCTCAAACATGTATCGGGTCTTAGGGTTGTTGTAAATCGCCCTAAAACCCCAATACTATGGATAATAACTCATGAAAACGACGAGTTTAGGGTCATAAAGTTCAAAAATGTCTCCGGTCTTACGGTCTTTATAATTGGCCTTGGAACCCCAAAACTATGGACAATGATCATGAAAACGGCTAAAAACACGAAAACGGCGAGTTTTTGATCATGCCCTCAAACACGTATTCGGGTCTTAGGGTCATTCTAAATTGCCCTAAAACCCCCAAAACTGTGGACAATAGCTTATGAAAACGGCCAAAAAACATGAAAACGACGAGTTTTTGGTCATTCACTCAAACATGTGTCGGTTCTCTAGGGTCGTTGTAAATCGCCTGAAACCCCCAAAACTATGGGCATTAGCTCATGAAAATAACCATAAAGCATGAAAAAATGAGTTTGTGATCACATATTTCCAACATTTAACGAATCTTATTACTGCTATAAATCGACCTTGGAACCCCAAAACTATGGGCAATAGGTCAGGAAAACGGCCATAAAACACGAAAATGACATTTTTTGGTCATGCCCTCAAACATATATCGGGTCGTATGTTCGTTCTAAATCGCCCCGAAACCCCCAAAACTATGGGCAATAGCTCATGAAAAATACCATAAAGCACAAAAAACGAGTTTGCGCTCATAAAGTTAAAACATGCATCGGGTCTTATGGTCATTATAAATGCCCCCGTTAACCCAAAACTATTGTCAATAGCTCATGAAATGGCCATAAAATATGAAAACGACGAGTTTCTGGTCATGACGTCAAACATGTATCGGGTCTTAGGGTCGTTGTAAATCGCTCTGAAACTCCCAAAACTATGGGAAAAACCTCATGAAAATGGCCATAAAGCACGAGAATGACGAGTTTTTGGTCATTCCCTCAAACATGTATCGGGTCTTAGGGTCGTTGTAAATTTCCCCGAAACCCCCAAAACTGTGAACAATAGCTCATGAAAATGGCCAACAAACATGAAATGACGAGTTTTTGGTCATTCACTCAAACATGTATCGGGTCTTAGGGTCGTTGTAAATCGCCTTGAAACCCCAAAACTATCGGCAATAGCTCATGATAACAACCCTAAAACGCGAAAATGACGGGTTTTTGGTCATTCCCTAAAACATGTATGGGGTCTTACGTTCATTGTAAATCGCCCAGAAACCCCCAAAACTATGGGAAGCTCATGAAAACGACCATAAAGCACAAAAAACGACTTTGTGGTCATAAATTTCAAACATTTATTGGGGCTTACATTTGTTATCAATGGCTCTTGGAACCCCAAAACTATGGGCACTAGCTCATGAAAACATCCATAAAACACAAGAAAGACGAGATTTTGGTCATTCCCTCAAACATGTATCGGGTCTTAGGGTTGTTGTAAATCGCCCTAAAACCCCAATACTATGGATAATAACTCATGAAAACGACGAGTTTAGGGTCATAAAGTTCAAAAATGTCTCCGGTCTTACGGTCGTTATAATTGGCCTTGGAACCCCAAAACTGTGGACAATTGATCATGAAAACGGCTAAAAACACGAAAACGACGAGTTTTTGATCATGCCCTCAAACACGTATTCGGGTCTTAGGGTCATTCTAAATTGCCCTAAAACCCCCAAAACTGTGGACAATAGCTCATGAAAACGGCCAAAAAACATGAAAACGACGAGTTTTTGGTCATTCACTCAAACATGTGTCGGGTCTCTAGGGTCGATGTAAATCGCCTGAAACCCCCAAAACTATGGGCATTAGCTCATGAAAACAACCATAAAGCACGAAAAAATGAGTTTGTGATCATATATTTCCAACATTTAACGAATCTTATTACTGCTATAAATCGACCTTGGAACCCCAAAACTATGGGCAATAGGTCAGGAAAACGGCCATAAAACACGAAAATGACATTTTTTTGGTCATGCCCTTAAACATATACCGGGTCGTATGTTCGTTCTAAATCGCCCCGAAACCCCCAAAACTATGGGCAATAGCTCATGAAAAAGACCATAAAGCACAAAAAACGAGTTTGCGCTCATAAAGTTAAAACATGCATCGGGTCTTATGGTCATTATAAATGCCCCCGTTAACACAAAACTATTGTCAATAGCTCATGAAATGGCCATAAAACATGAAAACGACGAGTTTCTGGTCATGACATCAAACATGTGTCGGGTCTCTAGGGTCGTTGTAAATCGCCTGAAACCCCCAAAACTATGGGCAATAGCTCATGAAAACAACCATAAAGCACGAAAAAATGAGTTTGTGATCATATATTTCCAACATTTAACGAATCTTATTACTGCTATAAATCGACCTTGGAACCCCAAAACTATGGGCAATAGGTCAGGAAACGGCCATAAAACACGAAAATGACATTTTTTTGGTCATGCCCTTAAACATATATCGAGTCGTATGTTCGTTCTAAATCGCCCCGAAACCCCCAAAACTATGGGCAATAGCTCATGAAAAAGACCATAAAGCACAAAAAACGAGTCTGCGCTCATAAAGTTAAAACATGCATCGGGTCTTATGGTCATTATAAATGCCCCCGTTAACCCAAAACTATTGTCAATAGCTCATGAAATGGCCATAAAACATGAAAACGACGAGTTTCTGGTCATGACATCAAACATGTATCGGGTCTTAGGGTCGTTGTAAATCGCTCTGAAACTCCCAAAACTATGGGAAAAAGCTCATGAAAACAGCCATAAAGCACGAGAATGACGAGTTTTTGGTCATTCCCTCAAACATGTATCGGTTCTTAGGGTCGTTGTAAATTTCCCTGAAACCCCCAAAACTGTGAACAATAGCTCATGAAAATGTCCAACAAACATGAAATGACGAGTTATTGGTCATTCACTCAAACATGTATCGGGTCTTAAGGTCGTTGTAAATCGCCTTGAACCCCCAAAACTATCGGCAATAGCTCATGATAACAACCCTAAAACGCGAAAATGACGAGTTTTTGGTCATTCCCTAAAACATGTATCGGGTCTTAGGTTCATTGTAAATCGCCCAGAAACCCCCAAAACTATGGGAAGCTCATGAAAACGACCATAAAGCACAAAAAAATGACTTTGTGGTCATAAATTTCAAACATTTATTGGGGCTTATATTCGTTATCAATGGCTCTTGGAACCACAAACCTATGGGCAATAGCTCAGGAAAACATCCATAAAACACGAGAAAGACGAGTTTTTGGTCATTCCCTCAAACATGTATCCGGTCTTAGGGTCGATTAAATCGCCTTGAAACCCCAATACTGTGGATAATAACTCATGAAAATGACGAGTTTGCGGTCATAAAGTTCAAAAATGTCTCCGGTCTTACGGTCGTTATAATTGGCCTTCGAACCCCAAAACTGTGGACAATTGATCATGAAAACGGCTAAAAACACGAAAACGATGAGTTTTTGATCATGCCCTCAAACATGTATTCAGGTCTTAGGGTCATTCTAAATCTCCCTGAAACCCCCAAAAGTGTGGGAAATAGCTCATGATAACAACCATAAAATGCGAAAATGACGAGTTTTTGGTCATTCCCTCAAACATGTGTCGGGTCTTAGGGTCGTTGTAAATCGCCTGAAACCACCAAAACTGTGGGCATTAGTTCATGAAAACAACCATAAAGCACGAAAAACTGAGTTTGTGATCATATATTTCCAACATTTAACGATTCTTATTACTGCTATAAATCGACCTTGGAACCCCAAAACTATGGGCAATAGGTCAGGAAAACGGCCATAAAACACGAAAATGACATTTTTTTGGTCATGCCCTCAAACATGTATCGGGTCGTATGTTCGTTTTAAATCGCCCCGAAACCCCCAAAACTATGGGCTATAGCTCATGAAAAAGGCCATAAAGCACAAAAAACGAGTTTGTGCTCATAAAGTTAAAACATGCATCGGGCCTTATGGTCATTATAAATGCCCCCGTTAACCCAAAACTATGGTCAATAGCTCATGAAATGGCCATAAAACATGAAAACGAAGAGTTTCTGGTCATGACGTCAAACATGTATCGGGTCTTAGGGTCGTTGTAAATCGCTCTGAAACCCCCAAAACTATGGGAAAAAGCTCATGAAAACGGCCATACATCACGAGAATGACGAGTTTTTATCATTCCCTCAAACATGTATCGGGTCTTAGGGTCGTTGTAAATTGCCCCGAAACCCCCAAAACTATGGACAATAGCTCATGAAAACGGCCAAAAAACATGAAAACGACGAGTTTTTGGTCATTCACTCAAACATGTATCGGGTCTTAGGGTCGTTGTAAATCTCCTTGAAACCCCAAAACTATCGGCAATACCTCATGATAACAACCCTAAAACGCGAAAATGACGAGTTTTTAGTCATTCCCAAAAACATGTATCGGGTCTTAGGTTCATTGTAAATCGCCCAGAAACCCCCAAAACTATGGGAAGCTCATGAAAACAACCAAAAAGCACAAAAAACGAGTTTGTGGTCATAAATTTCAAACATTTATTGGGGCTTACATTCGTTATTAATGGCTCTTGGAACCCCAAAACTATGGGCAATGGCTCATGAAAACATCCATAAAACACGAGAACGACGAGTTTTTGGTCATTCCCTCAAACATGTATCCGGTCTTAGGGTCGTTTAAATCGCCCTGAAACACCAATATTGTGGATAATAACTCATGAAAACGACGAGTTTGCGGTCATAAAGTTCAAAAATGTCTCCGGTCTTACGGTCTTTGTAATTGGCCTTGGAACCCCAAAACTGTGGACAATTGATCATGAAAACGGCTAAAAACACGAAAACGACGAGTTTTTGATCATGCCCTCAAACATGTATTCGGGTCTTAGGGTCATTCTAAATCGCCCTGAAACCCCCAAAAGTGTGGGAAATAGCTCATGATAACAACCATAAAATGCGAAAATGACGAGTTTTTGGCCATTCCCTCAAACATGTGTCGGGTCTTAGGGTCGTTGTAAATCACCTGAAACCCCCAAAACTGTGGGCATTAGCTCATGAAAACAACCATAAAGCACGAAAAAATGAGTTTGTGATCATATATTTCCAACATTTAACGAATCTTATTACTGTAATAAATCGACCTTGGAACCCCAAAACTATGGGCAATAGGTCAGGAAAACGGCCATAAAACACGAAAATGACATTTTTTTGGTCATGCCCTCAAACATATATCGGGTCGTATGTTCGTTCTAAATCGCCCCGAAACACCCAAAACTATGGGCAATAGCTCATGAAAAACACCATAAAGCAGAAAAAACGAGTTTGTGCTCATAAGTTAAAACATGCGTCGGGCCTTATGGTCATTATAAATGCCCCCGTTAACCCAAAACTATGGTCAATAGCTCATGAAATGGCCATAAAACATGAAAACGACGAGTTTCTGGTCATGACGTCAAACATGTATCGGGTCTTAGGGTCATTGTATCGGGTCTTCGGGTCATTGTAAATTTCCCTGAAACCCCCAAAACTGTGAACGATAGCTCATGAAAATGGCCAACAAACATGAAAACGACGAGTTTTTAGTCATTCACTCAAAAATGTATCGGGTCTTAGTGTCATTGTAAATCGCCTTGAAACCCCAAAACTATCGGCAATAGCTCATGATAACAACCCTATAACGCAAAAATGACGAGTTTTTGGTCATTCCCTAAAACATGTATCGGGTCTTAGGTTCATTGTAAATCGCCCAGAAACCCCCAAAACTATGGGAAGCTCATGAAAATGACCATAAAGCACAAAAAACGAGTTTGTGGTCATAAATATCAAACATTTATTGGGGCTTACATTCGTTATCAATGTCTCTTGGAACCCCAAAATTATGGGCAATAGCTCATGAAAACATCCATAAAACACGAGAACGACGAGTTTTTGGTCATTCCCTCAAACATTTATCGGGTCTTAGGGTCGTTGTAAATCGCCCTGAAACCCCAATACTGTGGATAATAACTCATGAAAACGACGAGTTTAGGGTCATAAAGTTCAAAAATTTCTCCGGTCTTATGGTCGTTATAATTGTCCTTGGAACCCCAAAACTATGGACAATTGATCATGAAAACGGCTGTCGAGGTCCCAACCCAATAAGGTAGAGTCCTCCTGTGTTTTACAATGCTAGTCCCTGGATCAATAGCTAGCATCCACAGTTAAGATGTAATATCAAGATACAAAGGTCATAATATAAATTTTTAACCAGGAGTAACATAAGTTTATTACATCAAATATAGCTCATTTGGCTATTACATTACATTTGCAGCGGAATAACTATAAGTATGGGTCCATCATCTTCAAAGTGCCACAGGCAGATGTTGGTTGTAGACTTTGTAGTCCTAGTCAATCAAACAATCTTCATTTTTAAAACAATCAACCTGCAACATTACAAGTTACAGCCACAAGGGTCAATACATTTTGAATTGTATTGGCAAGTTTCACTTTTGTGTATAATAAGAGTGGATCCTATCATTATATGCATATTTGGCTAAGTAGAGTTTAAGGCTTATTTGCATAAAGCAATATTTTATCCTATCTTTTCAAAAGGGTTTTAAAGTCTTTTGTCAAATTTCTTTTCCAAGTTCCTTGAACTCCTTGGTAGAAACTCAAGTGTTCAAATCCTTGTCAAAATCTCTTGAGCACCTTGGTAACCCCAAGTGCAACAAGTTTTATCAGAAACTCATGAGTTCCTTGGTAAATCCCCAAGTACATCATGCTCTTGAGCACCTTGGTAACCCCAAGTGCAACAAGCTTTACAAAATCTCTTTGAATTCCTTGGTAGACACACAAGGGCATCAAGTTTTTATATTAGAAGTTGGAATGTCGAGATCTCCCATAGTTCAAACTTTAGTTGCTCAGTATTGTCCATAACCGGGGACACGGCTAAGTACTTAGATTTTATTTACTTCTGCAGAAGGAGTACACTTTACCCACAAGACACAATCCCATCTTGTTGCCACCAGTGGCCTACTGGATTAGTGCTCACCAAGATGGAGTACTGGCAGATTGAGAATGTGACGAAATCTTTCCAAAAGGTCCTCCCATACATCATTGCTAGCTTTGTCTTCAGCCCCCATGAAGCATTCCAGATCCCCATGTCCAGTAACTAAAGACAATGCATGGGTCTTCCTAATGTAATTGACTAAGCCAGAGCCATAATAGCATGTGGTTGTACATGGAAGCCACAATTGGAGAAGCATGTTTGATCTCTAAGTTTCCTAGGTGGTTTTCTTTTGGAGCACAACACAAAGTGATTGCCATAGACATGGTTCCCTTTTGTTGCCACCTTCTCCAAAACTTAAAGTAGCCACCACCTAGGTGGTTCATTGAGTCCTTGTTTTATTATGTAAAACACAAGTCCTTTTCTCAACCTTTGTAAATCTCAACATGTATCTCTTTTTCAAATTATAGCATATAGCATGGCTAAGCATGTACAACTTCAATATTTTCACTAAGGAGTGTATAGGAAATCCTATTAGGATTTAGCATAGCTTAAGTATAAAATATCTTTTCATGCATATTTTCAAAATCCACTAAGTATGGTAATAAAAATAGTAGGACTTTTGAATGATAGTGTAACTTGCCTTTTTGATTAGGGAATGAGGGTTCACTTCCTTGATTTTGCTAGTTTCACACTTTGTTAATTTCACTACAAGTCAATCAAGCAAAACACCAAATCAACTAACATTCCAAATCAAAGTTTAAACAAACAATTTCACACACATAGCAATGGAGTCTAAGTCATGCAAAGGGGTTCTTTTTGCAAGGTTGGTCTCTACTAGGTTTATAAACTTTGTATGGTCCAATTTGGTCATTTACCAAAATGGCAAAGTCATTTGTAATTGGGTTTTATCCTAAGACTATTTTAAAATCATTCATCATTTTATGTGGTGAAAATTTATTCTTATCAAAGCAAAACCTTAGGTTTTTCACCAAGTGAGTTGCCCTTGGCAAGGCTTGGTGTTTTTGGGTCAGTAAGTTTGGTCTAAAACATTTTCCCAAAGTTTTCCTTTTCATAAACATTTTTATAACAAAATCCATTCTCTTTATTTGGCATAGAAAATGGCTAAGTCAAGTAATCTACCTAAATTTTACTAAAGTCATTTCTAACTCTATGGGTTGGTTCCTAGGGTCAGTAAGGTCACACAAATCCATTTTGCAAAAGATTTAATCCTAAAATCAATTTTAAACAATTTTTATACTCTAAATAAGTACACAAAAGTTTCTGTAATTTCCAACAAGCTAACAGATACTATTTTCAAAACTAAGGCCAGGGTTAGCTAGGGCTTGTTCTCCTGATTTTATTGATATAAAATTTGTCAAATTTGGACGTGTGGTTTGAAAGTTACAAGGGTTTGAAGTTTGCAAATAAATCTGTTTTCAAATTTGTTTTTAAACGGAATAGAGGACACGCGGCGTTATCTAACTGGTTGGTACCGGTTCGGTCGGATTGACCTCTCTGGATCGTTGGATCTAAGTGGTATCGCACGGCGCAGAGCGCGTACCTCTTCGCGGTTAAGTGAACTAATCGCGTGCGTCGGATCTGAATCCTACGGCTGCTAGCATGCTTGCCAAGTATCAGCGGCGCTGGCGGTGGCTTGCGGCGGCGCACGGCCAGGCAGTGATGCTCCGGCGGTTCTAGGAAGCGAGGATGACAGAGGGGGTGCTCACCGTGTTCGCGAGGACGCGGTGGTGCTTAAGGTACTCTCGAGGAAGCAAGGGGCGCACAGGGACGGGCTTGATTTCTCGCCGGAGTTGCTGCGGCGGCGGTGCTCTCGGGTTGTTGTCGTTGGCGTCGCTCGGGACCGTGCTAAGGCAAAGGAGAGGCGCGGTTAAGTGCGCACGAGGGTCACGAGTATGGGAGCGTCAAAAGGGGCAAGGGAAAGTCTGTGCTCACCGGGGAAGTTTGCCGGAGTCGAGGCCGACGGTGGTGGCGAGTAGAGCTTGTCTGTAGATCGCCCTATGGAAAAACAGGAGCATATTTAGATGCGCAAGTGCAAGGCGATGCTGTGTGCGTGAACGAGAGGGGTCGGGGCGGTCTGGTTCACCTGAAAGTCGTCGCCGGAGTTGAAGACAGACGCGGCGGCGTCGGAAGCTTGACGTAGGCGACGTTCTGGGGCGCCCGCGGTTGAACGGAGGGCACGGATTGAAGCGCCAGGTGATGGGGAGCGTGCGTGCTTGGTCGATGAAGCAAAGGGAGGCGGTGTGTGGCCGGAATTGAGAGCTAAGTTCGTCGGAGACGGTGTCGGTGCAGAGAGAAATTGGAGCGGCCCGGTGGCGAAGAGAGGTTGGCGTTTGAGGGGAACGGAAGGAAAGGAGCTGGCGTTTTATCAAGCACAGTCAAGGCGAGTAACGGTGGCGGGATTATGACGAATTAAGTCCGCGGAATCACTGCAGGAAACGGCGACGAGGGAGGAAGAAGGGGTCGCGCGGGTGTGGGAGAAGAACAGGAGCGGTGGGGTCTGCCTGTCAGTGAGAAAAAGGAAGTGGAGATGGGCCAGTAGTCAGTCACTCGGCGGGTAAGTTAATTTGTGCGAATCGTTTTCTGCGGGAAAAGAAGCTGGGCTGGTTGGTGGGCTTAGTGGGCTGCCTGGGTTGGGTTGGCCGTTTTACATTTTTTTTTTACTCTGTGTTCTTTTCCTTTTCTATTTTATTTTCTGTTTTGAATTTTCAAATATGCAATTCACATTCAAATCTATTCAAACAACCAACAACTTTGTAGCTATGAATTTGGTTCTGTTTAACATCATAATTTACATTCTAAAATGAAATATTTTTAAATCTTTTTAGGTTCCATTTATTAATTAAATAAATGGATCATTAGTTATTAAATAAAATAGGGTTTGTTTTATTAAAATCCTCATTTGAAATCCAAATATTTTTCAAAACCAATTAGTAGGTTTTATTTGAAAATATAAGATATTTGAAATACTTGTTTAAAATAAAATAACATTTCATTATAGGGTCCATTAATAATTAAATAAAATGGACTTTCATTATTATTTCAAATAGGTTTTATTTTATTGAGATATTTATTTTGAAATCTAAAAATAAAGTCAAATCACTTTAGTAGGTTTTAATTAATAAAATACTTAGAAAACTTATTTAAAATAATTTAACAAGCTTTGATGTTTCAATTAAAATGGTAAAACCTTTTATTAAATAAAGTTGGATATTAAATCCTTATTATTTTATTTACACAACCCTTTATTATTTTTATTTAAACCTTTGCTATTTTATTTATAATAAAATGTTTTAATTCACAAGCTTGGCCAAGGTTTAATTGGTTTTACATAATAATCTTTTATTTAAATCCATCTTTTCTTCTGAAAACCAAGACTTTTATTTTTAGAAGATCCAAAATCTTATTTTCAAAAAATATTTATTTTCCTTTATTTAAAATGTTTATCTTTTTAAATCCTTTTAGGATTTTATTTAATTTTGAGGTTCTATTTAAATTCAAAAATTTTCTTCTGGCTCTGAAAATCAAACAAAGTTTTATTTTATTCACATTACAAGATTTGGAAAATCTTGGGATGTGACAGGCTACCACCCTTAAAATATATCTCGTCCCGAGATTTGGGAAGGCTGGGGTTTACAAGCAAGTTCAATCAACTAGGGTACTACCACCCTTAAAAAATTTCAAACAAAAATTACATATTGGCCTTCTTGGGTCTTGGAAACTTTTCTAAGCAAAACTTTGCTTTATTTCTACACTTGACTCATGGGTCAAGGTTGAGTTTCTCCATAGGCTTGTTCAACTTGTTTTTCATCCTTTCTGGACAGTTGCTTGCATAGTGTCCTGGATTCTTGCAGTTGAAACAATTAATGTCCTTGAGTTCTTTGCGTTGTTCTTGTGGGCAAGTTGCTACATAGTGGCCTGGTTCCTTGCAGTTGTTGCACCACACTTGGTCAATCTCTTTATTCTTCTTGTTCTCTGGGCATCCACTGGAGTAGTGTCCCATTTCTTTACATTTACGACATTGCACAAGGCTCATGTCCTGCTTGGGCTTCTTGATTTTCCTTGATCCTTTGAATTGGGTTGTCTTGTTTGGATGTAGGAGTGGTCCTTTTCCTTTGGTAGACTTGGATCCTTCTTGTAGTCTTTGTTCTACCATGGCATAGATAGGACATTGGCCTGGAGTATGATCACTTCCTTCACACAGGTAGCAAGTGACTTGAGAGGTAGGACATTGTCCAACAGGATGATCTTCTTCACAATTGGGGCATTGTCCTTCATGCTCCTTGGAAGTATGATCCTTGTCTCCACAAATAATGCAAGCTGGGGCTCCATCTAGAACAATATTCTTTTCATCCTTGTTATCATAAACTCTCTGTGGATAGCTTTCTTCTATGCTAATCATTTGATTAGTCACCTTAAGCATCAGTTGAGACTGCTCTTCCAAAAACCTCTGTAGTGCTGGATCTTTATCACTATTGTTGACTATGAACTGAGCTGTCAGTTGATTCAACTGGTGTTGGGTTGCTAGGAGCTCCTTCATGCTATCAGCTTGGTTGGTGTTGGTGTCATCAACCTTGGAGTCCTTTGGAGTAGTCATCTGTTTGGGTTTGAAGGGATTTTAGGACAGGCAAGATATTTCTAAGGAATATTTCTAATCACACATATCACAATTTTATACAAACAATGTGCATGCAATCACAAACAACTTTTCACTCAAACAACAAAGTTCAAGCACATTTTTAGGCAACAAAATATTTTGTTACACCACATAAGTTGGTGTGTTTGACTTAACTAAAATATGGTGGTCCATCTATATGGTTTACTTGTGATCTTTCCTTTCCTTCATGATTCTTCTTGTATGAGATCTTGGTTTCCTTGAGAAAACTCTTGGTCACAATACTTCAAAGTTGTTGATGGCTTCTTCTTATTTTGCATTCCCTTAGTCTCTAAATCTTAAGCAAGATTTCCTTGTTTCACTTGTGGTCCTTAGTAGTTTCCAAGTTGGAAGTCCTTGGTGAATATGCTGAAGATGTTGAAGTCATTAGAGTTGAAGATGTTGAAGTCATTAGAGTTGAAGATGTTGAAGAAGTCCTTTGCACATGGTGTAGTCTTTGGCCATGGGGTAGGTTTTTCCATCAAGTTGAAGTAGAAGAGGTGTAGAGTTAAAAACCAAAATGGTTGAGAAAAGAGTATACAAGTTTGTTTTGTAAATAAGTTTTGGAACAAAACAACTCCTATTTTCCTAAGGGTTTTTGTCCAATCCTAGGGTTTCAAATCCTACAGGCAACACAATGCTCTGATACCATCTATCGAGGTCCCAACCCAATAAGGTAGAGTCCTCCTGTGTTTTACAATGCTAGTCCCTGGATCAATAGCTAGCATCCACAGTTAAGATGTAATATCAAGATACAAAGGTCATAATATAAATTTTTAACCAGGAGTAACATAAGTTTATTACATCAAATATAGCTCATTTGGCTATTACATTACATTTGCAGCGGAATAACTATAAGTATGGGTCCATCATCTTCAAAGTGCCACAGGCAGATGTTGGTTGTAGACTTTGTAGTCCTAGTCAATCAAACAATCTTCATTTTTAAAACAATCAACCTGCAACATTACAAGTTACAGCCACAAGGGTCAATACATTTTGAATTGTATTGGCAAGTTTCACTTTTGTGTATAATAAGAGTGGATCCTATCATTATATGCATATTTGGCTAAGTAGAGTTTAAGGCTTATTTGCATAAAGCAATATTTTATCCTATCTTTTCAAAAGGGTTTTAAAGTCTTTTGTCAAATTTCTTTTCCAAGTTCCTTGAACTCCTTGGTAGAAACTCAAGTGTTCAAATCCTTGTCAAAATCTCTTGAGCACCTTGGTAACCCCAAGTGCAACAAGTTTTATCAGAAACTCATGAGTTCCTTGGTAAATCCCCAAGTACATCATGCTCTTGAGCACCTTGGTAACCCCAAGTGCAACAAGCTTTACAAAATCTCTTTGAATTCCTTGGTAGACACACAAGGGCATCAAGTTTTTATATTAGAAGTTGGAATGTCGAGATCTCCCATAGTTCAAACTTTAGTTGCTCAGTATTGTCCATAACCGGGGACACGGCTAAGTACTTAGATTTTATTTACTTCTGCAGAAGGAGTACACTTTACCCACAAGACACAATCCCATCTTGTTGCCACCAGTGGCCTACTGGATTAGTGCTCACCAAGATGGAGTACTGGCAGATTGAGAATGTGACGAAATCTTTCCAAAAGGTCCTCCCATACATCATTGCTAGCTTTGTCTTCAACCCCATGAAGCATTCCAGATCCCCATGTCCAGTAACTAAAGACAATGCATGGGTCTTCCTAATGTAATTGACTAAGCCAGAGCCATAATAGCATGTGGTTGTACATGGAAGCCACAATTGGAGAAGCATGTTTGATCTCTAAGTTTCCTAGGTGGTTTTCTTTTGGAGCACAACACAAAGTGATTGCCATAGACATGGTTCCCTTTTGTTGCCACCTTCTCCAAAACTTAAAGTAGCCACCACCTAGGTGGTTCATTGAGTCCTTGTTTTATTATGTAAAACACAAGTCCTTTTCTCAACCTTTGTAAATCTCAACATGTATCTCTTTTTCAAATTATAGCATATAGCATGGCTAAGCATGTACAACTTCAATATTTTCACTAAGGAGTGTATAGGAAATCCTATTAGGATTTAGCATAGCTTAAGTATAAAATATCTTTTCATGCATATTTTCAAAATCCACTAAGTATGGTAATAAAAATAGTAGGACTTTTGAATGATAGTGTAACTTGCCTTTTTGATTAGGGAATGAGGGTTCACTTCCTTGATTTTGCTAGTTTCACACTTTGTTAATTTCACTACAAGTCAATCAAGCAAAACACCAAATCAACTAACATTCCAAATCAAAGTTTAAACAAACAATTTCACACACATAGCAATGGAGTCTAAGTCATGCAAAGGGGTTCTTTTTGCAAGGTTGGTCTCTACTAGGTTTATAAACTTTGTATGGTCCAATTTGGTCATTTACCAAAATGGCAAAGTCATTTGTAATTGGGTTTTATCCTAAGACTATTTTAAAATCATTCATCATTTTATGTGGTGAAAATTTATTCTTATCAAAGCAAAACCTTAGGTTTTTCACCAAGTGAGTTGCCCTTGGCAAGGCTTGGTGTTTTTTGGTCAGTAAGTTTGGTCTAAAACATTTTCCCAAAGTTTTCCTTTTCATAAACATTTTTATAACAAAATCCATTCTCTTTATTTGGCATAGAAAATGGCTAAGTCAAGTAATCTACCTAAATTTTACTAAAGTCATTTCTAACTCTATGGGTTGGTTCCTAGGGTCAGTAAGGTCACACAAATCCATTTTGCAAAAGATTTAATCCTAAAATCAATTTTAAACAATTTTTATACTCTAAATAAGTACACAAAAGTTTCTGTAATTTCCAACAAGCTAACAGATACTATTTTCAAAACTAAGGCCAGGGTTAGCTAGGGCTTGTTCTCCTGATTTTATTGATATAAAATTTGTCAAATTTGGACGTGTGGTTTGAAAGTTACAAGGGTTTGAAGTTTGCAAATAAATCTGTTTTCAAATTTGTTTTTAAACGGAATAGAGGACACGCGGCGTTATCTAACTGGTTGGTACCGGTTCGGTCGGATTGACCTCTCTGGATCGTTGGATCTAAGTGGGATCGCACGGCGCAGAGCGCGTACCTCTTCGCGGTTAAGTGAACTAATCGCGTGCGTCGGATCTGAATCCTACGGCTGCTAGCATGCTTGCCAAGTATCAGCGGCGCTGGCGATGGCTTGCGGCGGCGCACGGCCAGGCAGTGATGCTCCGGCGGTTCTAGGAAGCGAGGATGACAGAGGGGGTGCTCACCGTGTTCGCGAGGACGCGGTGGTGCTTAAGGTACTCTCGAGGAAGCAAGGGGCGCACAGGGACGGGCTTGATTTCTCGCCGGAGTTGCTGCGGCGGCGGTGCTCTCGGGTTGTTGTCGTTGGCGTCGCTCGGGACCGTGCTAAGGCAAAGGAGAGGCGCGGTTAAGTGCGCACGAGGGTCACGAGTATGGGAGCGTCAAAAGGGGCAAGGGAAAGTCTGTGCTCACCGGGGAAGTTTGCCGGAGTCGAGGCCGACGGTGGTGGCGAGTAGAGCTTGTCTGTAGATCGCCCTATGGAAAACAGGAGCATATTTAGATGCGCAAGTGCAAGGCGATGCTGTGTGCGTGAACGAGAGGGGTCGGGGCGGTCTGGTTCACCTGAAAGTCGTCGCCGGAGTTGAAGACAGACGCGGCGGCGTCGGAAGCTTGACGTAGGCGACGTTCTGGGGCGCCCGCGGTTGAACGGAGGGCACGGATTGAAGCGCCAGGTGATGGGGAGCGTGCGTGCTTGGTCGATGAAGCAAAGGGAGGCGGTGTGTGGCCGGAATTGAGAGCTAAGTTCGTCGGAGACGGCGTCGGTGCAGAGAGAAATTGGAGCGGCCCGGTGGCGAAGAGAGGTTGGCGTTTGAGGGGAATGGAAGGAAAGGAGCTGGCGTTTTATCAAGCACAGTCAAGGCGAGTAACGGTGGCGGCATTATGACGAATTAAGTCCGCGGAATCACTGCAGGAAACGGCGACGAGGGAGGAAGAAGGGGTCGCGCGGGTGTGGGAGAAGAACAGGAGCGGTGGGGTCTGCCTGTCAGTGAGAAAAAGGAAGTGGAGATGGGCCAGTAGTCAGTCACTCGGCGGGTAAGTTAATTTGTGCGAATCGTTTTCTACGGGAAAAGAAGCTGGGCTGGTTGGTGGGCTTAGTGGGCTGCCTGGGTTGGGTTGGCCCTTTTCCATTTTTTTTTTACTCTGTGTTCTTTTCCTTTTCTATTTTATTTTCTGTTTTGAATTTTCAAATATGCAATTCACATTCAAATCTATTCAAACAACCAACAACTTTGTAGCTATGAATTTGGTTCTGTTTAACATCATAATTTACATTCTAAAATGAAATATTTTTAAATCTTTTTAGGTTCCATTTATTAATTAAATAAATGGATCATTAGTTATTAAATAAAATAGGGTTTGTTTTATTAAAATCCTCATTTGAAATCCAAATATTTTTCAAAACCAATCAGTAGGTTTTATTTGAAAATATAAGATATTTGAAATACTTGTTTAAAATAAAATAACATTTCATTATAGGGTCCATTAATAATTAAATAAAATGGACTTTCATTATTATTTCAAATAGGTTTTATTTTATTGAGATATTTATTTTGAAATCTAAAAATAAAGTCAAATCACTTTAGTAGGTTTTAATTAATAAAATACTTAGAAAACTTATTTAAAATAATTTAACAAGCTTTGATGTTTCAATTAAAATGGTAAAACCTTTTATTAAATAAAGTTGGATATTAAATCCTTATTATTTTATTTACACAACCCTTTATTATTTTTATTTAAACCTTTGCTATTTTATTTATAATAAAATGTTTTAATTCACAAGCTTGGCCAAGGTTTAATTGGTTTTACATAATAATCTTTTATTTAAATCCATCTTTTCTTCTGAAAACCAAGACTTTTATTTTTAGAAGATCCAAAATCTTATTTTCAAAAAATATTTATTTTCCTTTATTTAAAATGTTTATCTTTTTAAATCCTTTTAGGATTTTATTTAATTTTGAGGTTCTATTTAAATTCAAAAATTTTCTTCTGGCTCTGAAAATCAAACAAAGTTTTATTTTATTCACATTACAAGAT
Organism: Avena sativa; assembly: GCA_916181665.1. Taxonomy (NCBI): domain Eukaryota; kingdom Viridiplantae; phylum Streptophyta; class Magnoliopsida; order Poales; family Poaceae; genus Avena; species Avena sativa. The sequence goes on along the minus strand of OV702296.1, from coordinate 7,070,405 downwards.
TTGGAAAATCTTGGGATGTGACAACGGCTAAAAACACGAAAACGACGAGTTTTTGATCATGCCCTCAAACATGTATTCGGGTCTTAGGGTCATTCTAAATCGCCCTGAAACCCCCAAAAGTGTGGGAAATAGCTCATGATAACAACCATAAAATGTGAAAATGACGAGTTTTTGGTCATTCCCTCAAACATGTGTCGGGTCTTAGGGTCGTTGTAAATCGCCTGAAACCCCCAAATCTTTGGGCATTAGCTCATGAAAACAACCATAAAGCACGAAAAAATGAGTTTGTGATCATATATTTCCAACAATTAACGAATCTTATTACTGTTATAAATCGACCTTGGAACCCCAAAACTATGGGCAATAGGTCAGGAAAACGGCCATAAAACACGAAAATGACATTTTTTTGGTCATGCCCTCAAACATGTATCGGGTCGTATGTTCGTTCTAAATCGCCCCGAAACCCCCAAAACTATGGGCTAGAGCTCATGAAAAAGGCCATAAAACACAAAAAACGAGTTTGTGCTCATAAATGTAAAACATGCATCGGGTCTTATGGTCATTATAAATGGCCCCGGGAAGCCCAAAACTATGGTCAATAGCTCATGAAACGGCCATAAAACATGAAAACAAAGAGTTTCTGGTCATGACGTCAAACATGTATCGGGTCTTAGGTTCGTTGTAAAGCGCTCTGAAGCCCCCAAAACTATGGGAAAAAGCTCATGAAAACGGCCATAAAGCACAAGAATGACGAGTTTTTTATCATTCCCTCAAACATGTATCGGGTCTTAGGGTCATTGTAAATTGCCCGGAAACCCCCAAAACTGTGGACAATAGCTCATGAAAACGGCAAAAAAACATGAAAACGACGAGCTTTTGGTCATTCACTCAAACATGTATCGGGTCTTAGGGTCGTTGTAAATCGCCTTGAAACCCCAAAACTATCGGCAATAGCTCATGATAACAACCCTAAAACGCGAAAATGACGAGTTTTTAGTCATTCCCTAAAACATGTATCGGGACTTAGGTTCATTGTAAATCTCCCAGAAACCCCCAAAACTATGGGAAGCTCATGAAAACGACCATAAAGCACAAAAAACGAGTTTGTGGTCATAAATTTCAAACATTTATTGGGGCTTACATTCATTATTAATGGCTCTTGGAACCCCAAAACTATGGGCAATAGCTCATGAAAACATCCATCAAACACGAGAACGATGAGTTTTTGGTCATTCCCTCAAACATGTATCGGGTCTTAGGGTCGTTGTAAATAGCCCTGAAATACCAATACTGTGGATAATAACTCATGAAAACAACGAGTTTGCGGTCATAAAGTTCAAAAATGTCTCTGGTCTTACGGTCTTTATAATTGGCCTTGGAACCCCAAAACTATGGATAATTGATCATGAAAACGGCTAAAAACACGAAAACGAGGAGTTTTTGGTCATGCCCTCAAACATGTATTTGAGTCTTAGGGTCATTATAAATCGCCCAGAAACCCCCAAAAGTGTGGGAAATAGCTCATGATAACAACCATAAAATGCAAAAATGACGAGTTTTTGGTCATTCCCTCAAACATGTGTCGGGTCTTAGGGTCGTTGTAAATCGCCTGAAACCCCCAAAACTGTGGGCATTAGCTCATGAAAACAACCATAAAGCACGAAAAAATGAGTTTGTGATCATATATTTCCAACAATTAACGAATCTTATTACTGTTATAAATCGACCTTGGAACCCCAAAACTATGGGCAATAGGTCAGGAAAACGGCCATAAAACACGAAAATGACATTTTTTTGGTCATGCCCTCAAACATATATCGGGTCGTCTGTTCGTTTTAAATCGCCCCGAAACCCCCAAAAGTATGGGCAATAGCTCATGAAAAAGACCATAAAGCACAAAAAACGAGTTTGTGCTCATAAAGTTAAAACATGCATCGGGCCTTATGGTCATTATAAATGCCCCCGTTAACCCAAAATTATGGTCAATAGCTCATGAAATGGCCATAAAACATGAAAACGACGAGTTTCTGGTCATGACGCCAAACATGTATCGGGTCTTTGGGTCGTTGTATCGGGTCTTAGGGTCGTTGTAAATTTCCCCAAAACCACCAAAACTGTGAACAATAGCTCATGAAAATGGCCAACAAACATGAAAACGTCGAGTTTTTGGTCATTCACTCAAACATGTATCAGGTCTTAGGGTCATTGTAAATCGCCTTGAAACCCCAAAACTATCGGCAATAGCTCATGATAACAACCCTAAAACGCGAAAATTACGAGTTTTTGGTCATTCCCTAAAACATGTATCGGGTCTTAGGTTCATTGTAAATCGCCCAGAAACCCCCAAAACTATGGGAAGCTCATGAAAACGACCATAAAGCACAAAAAACGAGTTTGTGGTCATAAATTTCAAACATTTATTGGGGCTTACATTCGTTATCAATGTCTCTTTGAACCCCAAAATTATGGGAAATAGCTCATGAAAACATCCATCAAACACGAGAACGATGAGTTTTTGGTCATTCCCTCAAACATGTATCGGGTCTTAGGGTCGTTGTAAATCGCCCTGAAACACCAATACTGTGGATAATAACTCATGAAAACAACGAGTTTGCGGTCATAAATTGCAAAAATGTCTCCGGTCTTATGGTCTTTATAATTGGCCTTGGAACCCCAAAACTATGGACAATTGATCATGAAAACGGCTAAAAACACGAAAACGACGAGTTTTTGATCATGCCCTCAAACATGTATTCCGGTCTTAGGGTCATTCCAAATCGCCCTGAAACCCCCAAAAGTGTGGGAAATAGCTCATGATAACAACCATAAAATGCGAAAATGACGAGTTTTTGGTCATTCCCTCAAACATGTGTCGGGTCTTAGGGTCGTTGTAAATCGCCTGAAACCCCCAAAACTGTGGGCATTAGCTCATGAAAACAACCATAAAGCACGAAAAAATGAGTTTGCGATCATATATTTCCAACAATTAACGAATCTTATTACTGTTATAAATCGACCTTGGAACCCCAAAACTATGGGCAATAGGTCAGGAAAACGGCCATAAAACACGGAAATGACATTTTTTTGGTCATGCCCTCAAACATATATCGGGTCGTATGTTCGTTCTAAATCGCGCCGAAACCCCCAAAATTATGGGCAATATCTCATGAAAAAGACCATAAAGCACAAAAAACGAGTTTGTGCTCATAAAGTTAAAACATGTGTCGGGCCTTATGGTCATTATAAATGCCCCCGTTAACCAAAAATTATGGTCAATAGCTCATGAAATGGCCATAAAACATGAAAACGACGAGTTTCTGGTCATGACGCCAAACATGTATCGGGTCTTAGGGTCGTTGTATCGGGTCTTAGGGTCGTTGTAAATTTCCCCAAAACCCCAAAAACTGTGAACAATAGCTCATGAAAATGGCCAACAAACATGAAAACGACGAATTTTTGGTCATTCACTCAAACATGTATCGGGTCTTAGGGTCATTGTAAATCGCCTTGAAACCCCAAAACTATCGGCAATAGCTCATGATAACAACCCTAAAACGCGAAAATTACGATTTTTTGGTCATTCCCTAAAACATGTATCGGGTCTTAGGTTCATTGTAAATCGCCCAGAAACCCCTAAAACTATGGGAAGCTCATGAAAACGACCATAAAGCACAAAAAACGAGTTTGTGGTCATAAATTTCAAACATTTATTGGGGCTTACATTCGTTATCAATGTCTCTTGGAACCCCAAAATTAAGGGCAATAGCTCATGAAAACATCCATAAAACACGAGAACGACGAGTTTTTGGTCATTCCCTCAAACATGTATCGGGTCTTAGGGTCGTTGTAAATCGCCCTGAAACCCCAATACTGTGGATAATAACTCATGAAAACGAGGAGTTTAGGGTCATAAAGTTCAAAGATTTCTCCGGTCTTACGGTCGTTATAATTGTCCTTGGAACCCAAAACTATGGACAATTGATCATGAAAACGGCTAAAAACACGAAAACGACAAGGTTTTGATCATGCCCTCAAACATGTATTCGGGTCTTGGGGTCATTCTAGATCGCCCTGAAACCCCCAAAAGTGTGGGAAATAGCTCATGATAACAACCATAAAATGCGAAAATGACGAGTTTTTGGTCATTCCCTCAAACATGTGTCGGGTCTTAGGGTCGTTGTAAATCGCCTGAAACCCCCAAAACGGTGGGCATTAGCTCATGAAAACAACCATAAAGCACGAAAAAATGAGTTTGTGATCATATATTTCCAACAATTAACGAATCTTATTACTGTTATAAATCGACCTTGGAACCCCAAAACTATGGGCAATAGGTCAGGAAAACGGCCATAAAACACGAAAATGACATTTTTTGGTCATGCCCTCAAACATGTATCGGGTCGTATGTTCGTTCTAAATCGCCCCGAAACCCCCAAAACTATGGGCTATAGCTCATGAAAAAGGCCATAAAGCACAAAAAACGAGTTTGTGCTCATAAATGTAAAACATGCATCGGGTCTTATGGTCATTATAAATGGCCCCGGGAAGCCCAAAACTATGGTCAATAGCTCATGAAACGGCCATAAAACATGAAAACGAAGAGTTTCTGGTCATGACGTCAAACATGTATCGGGTCTTAGGTTCGTTGTAAATCGCTCTGAAGCCCCCAAAACTATGGGAAAAAGCTCATGAAAACGGCCATAAAGCACGAGAATGACGAGTTTTTTATCATTCCCTCAAACATGTATCGGGTCTTAGGGTCGTTGTAAATTGCCCCGAAACCCCCAAAACTGTGGACAATAGCTCACGAAAACGGCAAAAAAACATGAAAACGACGAGCTTTTGGTCATTCACTCAAACATGTATCGGGTCTTAGGGTCGTTGTAAATCGCCTTGAAACCCCAAAACTATCGGCAATAGCTCATAATAACAACCCTAAAACGCGAAAATGACGAGTTTTTAGTCATTCCCTAAAACATGTATCGGGTCTTAGGTTCATTGTAAATCTCCCAGAAACCCCCAAAACTATGGGAAGCTCATGAAAACGACCATAAAGCACAAAAAACAAGTTTGTGGTCATAAATTTCAAACATTTATTGGGGCTTACATTCGTTATTAATGGCTCTTTGAACCCCAAAACTATGGGCAATAGCTCATGAAAACATCCATCAAACACGAGAACGATGAGTTTTTGCTCATTCCCTCAAACATGTATCGGGTCTTAGGGTCGTTGTAAATCGCCCTGAAACACCAATACTGTGGATAATAACTCATGAAAACAACGAGTTTGCGGTCATAAAGTTCAAAAATGTCTCTGGTCTTACGTTCTTTATAATTGGCCTTGGAACCCCAAAACTATGGACAATTGATCATGAAAACGGCTAAAAACACGAAAACGACGAGTTTTTGATCATGCCCTCAAACATGTATTCGGGTCTTAGGGTCATTCTAAATCGCCCTGAAACCACCAAAAGTGTGGGAAATAGCTCATGATAACAACCATAAAATGCGAAAATGACGAGTTTTTGGTCATTCCCTCAAACATGTGTCGGGTCTTAGGGTCGTTGTAAATCGCCTGAAACCCCCAAACTGTGGGCATTAGCTCATGAAAACAACCATAAAGCACGAAAAAATGAGTTTGTGATCATATATTTCCAACATTTAACGAATCTTATTACTGTTATAAATTGACCTTGGAACCCCAAAACTATGGGCAATAGGTCAGGAAAACGGCCATTAAACACGAAAATGACATTTTTTTGGTCATGCCCTCAAACATGTATCGGGTCGTATGTTCGTTCTAAATCGCCCCGAAACCCCCAAAACTATGGGCTATAGCTCATGAAAAAGGCCATAAAGCAGAAAAAACGAGTTTCTGCTCATAAAGTTAAAACATGCATCGGGATTTATGGTCATTATAAATGGCCCCGGGAACCCCAAAAGTATGGTCAATAGCACATGAAATGGCCATAAAACATGAAAACGACGAGTTTCTGGTCATGACGTCAAACATGTATCGGGTCTTAGGGTCGTTGTGAATCGCTCTGAAACTCCCAAAACTATGGGAAAAAGCTCATGAAAACGGCCATAAAGCACGAGAATGACGAGTTTTTGGTCATTCCGTCAAACATGTATCGGGTCTTAGGGTCGTTGTAAATTTCCCCGAAACCCCCAAAACTGTGGACAATAGCTCATGAAAACGGCCAACAAACCTAAAAACGACGAGTTTTTGGTCATTCACAAAAACTTGTATCGGGTCTTAGGGTCGTTGTAAATCGCCTTGAAACTCCAAAACTATCGGCAATAGCTCATGATAACAACCCTAAAACACGAAAATGACGAGTTTTTGGTCATTCCCTAAAACATGTATCGGGTCTTAGGTTCATTGTAAATCGCCCAGAAACCCCCAAAACTATGGGAAGCTCATGAAAACGACCATAAAGCACAAAAACAAGTTTGTGGTCATAAATTTCAAACATTTATTGGGGCTTACATTCGTTATCAATGGCTCTTGGAACCCCAAAACTATGGGGAATAGCTCATGAAAACATCCATAAAACACGAGAACGACGAGTTTTTGGTCATTCCCTCAAACATGTATCCGGTCTTAGGGTCGTTTAAATCGCCCTGAAACACCAATACTGTGGATAATAACTCATGAAAACGACAAGTTTGCGGTCATAAAGTTCAAAAATATCTTCGGTCTTACGGTCTTTATAATTGGCCTTGGAACCCCAAAACTATGGACAATTATCATGAAAACGGCTAACAACACGAAAACGACGAGTTTTTGATCATGCCCTCAAACATGTATTCGGGTCTTAGGGTCATTCTAAATCGCCCTGAAACCCCCAAAAGTGTGGGAAATAGCTCATGATAACAACCATAAAATGCTAAAATGACGAGTTTTTGGTCATTCCCTCAAACATGTGTCAGGTCTTAGGGTCGTTGTAAATCGCCTGAATCCCCCAAAACTATGGGCATTAGCTCATGAAAAGAATCATAAAGAACAAAAAAATGAGTTAGTGATCATATATTTCCAACATTTAACGAATCTTACGTCTGTTATAAATCGACCTTGGAAACCCAAAACTCTGGGCAATAGTTCAGGAAAACAGCCATAAAACACGAAAATGACAATTTTTTGGTCATGCCCTCAAACATGTATTGGGTCGTATGTTCGTTCTAAATCGCCCCGAAACCCCCGAAACTATGGGCTATAGCTCATGAAAGAGGCCATAAAGCACAAAAAACGAGTTTGTGCTCATAAAGTTAAAATATGCATCGGGTCTTATGGTCATTATAAATGGCCCCGGGAACCCCAAAACTATGGTCAATAGCTGATGAAACGGGCATAAAACATGAAAACGACGAGTTTCTGGTCATGACGTCAAACATGTATCGGGTCTTAGGGTCGTTGTAAATCGCTCTGAAACCCCCAAAACTATGGGAAAAAGCTCATGAAAATGACCATAAAGCACGAGAATGACGAGTTTTTGGTCATTCCCTCAAACATGTATCGGGTCTTAGGGTCATTTTAAATTGCCCCGAAACCCCCAAAACTGTGGACAATAGCTCATGAAAACGGCCAACAAACATGAAAACGACGAGTTTTTGGTCATTCACTCAAACATGTATCGGGTCTTAGGGTCGTTGTAAATCGCCCTGAAACCCCAATACTATGGATAATAACTCATGAAAACGACGAGTTTGGGGTCATAAAGTTCAAAAATTTCTCCGGTCTTATGGTCGTTATAATTGGCCTTGGAACCCCAAAATTATGGACAATTGATAATGAAAACGGCTAAAAACACGAAAACGACGAGTTTTTGTCATGCCCTCAAACATGTATTCGGGTCTTAGGGTCATTCTAAATCGCCCTGAAACCCCCAAAAGTGTGGGAAATAGCTCATGATAACAACCATAAAATGCAAAAATGACGAGTTTTTGGTCATTCCCTCAAACATGTGTCGGGTCTTAGGGTCGTTGTAAATCGCCTGAAACCCCCAAAACAATGGGCATTCGCTCATGAAAACAACCATAAAGCATGAAAAAATGAGTTTGTGATCATATATTTCCAACATTTAACGAATCTTACGTCTGTTATATATCGACCTTGGAACCCCAAAACTATGGGCAATAGGTCCCGAAAACGGCCATAAAACACGAAAATGACAATTTTTTGGTCATGCCCTCAAACATGTATCGGGTCGTATGTTCGTTCTAAATCGCCCCGAAACCCCCAAAACTATGGGCTATAGTTCATAAAAAGGCCATAAAGCACAAAAAACGAGTTTGTGCTCATAAAGATAAAACATGCATCGGGTCTTATGGTCATTATAAATGGCCCCGGGAAGCCCAAAACTATGGTCAATAGCTCATGAAACGGCCATAAAACATGAAAACGAAGAGTTTCTGGTCATGACGTCAAACATGTATCGGGTCTTAGGTTCGTTGTAAATCGCTCTGAAGCCCCCAAAACTATGGGAAAAAGCTCATGAAAACGGCCATAAAGCACGAGAATGACGAGTTTTTTATCATTCTCTCAAACATGTATCGGGTCTTAGGGTCGTTGTAAATTGCCCCGAAACCCCCAAAACTGTGGACAATAGCTCATGAAAACGGCAAAAAAACATGAAAACGACGAGCTTTTGGTCATTCACTCAAACATGTATCGGGTCTTAGGGTCGTTGTAAATCGCCTTGAAACCCCAAAACTATCGGCAATAGCTCATAATAACAACCCTAAAACGCGAAAATGACGAGTTTTTAGTCATTCCCTAAAACATGTATCGGGTCTTAGGTTCATTGTAAATCTCCCAGAAACCCCCAAAACTATGGGAAGCTCATGAAAACGACCATAAAGCACAAAAAACAAGTTTGTGGTCATAAATTTCAAACATTTATTGGGGCTTACATTCGTTATTAATGGCTCTTTGAACCCCAAAACTATGGGCAATAGCTCATGAAAACATCCATCAAACACGAGAACGATGAGTTTTTGGTCATTACCTCAAACATGTATCGGGTCTTAGGGTCGTTGTAAATCGCCCTGAAACACCAATACTGTGGACAATAACTCATGAAAACAACGAGTTTGCGGTCATAAAGTTCAAAAATGTCTCTGGTCTTATGTTCTTTATAATTGGCCTTGGAACCCCAAAACTATGGACAATTGATCATGAAAACGGCTAAAAACACGAAAACGACGAGTTTTTGATCATGCGCTCAAACATGTATTCGGGTCTTAGGGTCATTCTAAATCGCCCTGAAACCCCCAAAAGTGTGGGAAATAGCTCATGATAACAACCATAAAATGCGAGAATGACGAGTTTTTGGTCATTCCCTCAAACATGTGTCGGGTCTTAGGGTCGTTGTAAATCGCCTGAAACCCCCAAACTGTGGGCATTAGCTCATGAAAACAACCATAAAGCACGAAAAAATGAGTTTGTGATCATATATTTCCAACATTTAACGAATCTTATTACTGTTATAAATCGACCTTGGAACCCCAAAACTATGGGCAATAGGTCAGGAAAACAGCCATTAAACACGAAAATGACATTTTTTTGGTCATGCCCTCAAACATGTATCGGGTCGTATGTTCGTTCTAAATCGCCCCGAAACCCCCAAAACTATGGGCTATAGCTCATGAAAAAGGCCATAAAGCAGAAAAAACGAGTTTCTGCTCATAAAGTTAAAACATGCATCGGGATTTATGGTCATTATAAATGGCCCCGGGAAGCCCAAAACTATGGTCAATAGCTCATGAAACGGCCATAAAACATGAAAACGAAGAGTTTCTGGTCATGACGTCAAACATGTATCGGGTCTTAGGTTCGTTGTAAATCGCTCTGAAGCCCCCAAAACTATGGGAAAAAGCTCATGAAAACGGCCATAAAGCACGAGAATGACGAGTTTTTTATCATTCCCTCAAACATGTATCGGGTCTTAGGGTCGTTGTAAATTGCCCCGAAACCCCCAAAACTGTGGACAATAGCTCACGAAAACGGCAAAAAAACATGAAAACGACGAGCTTTTGGTCATTCACTCAAACATGTATCGGGTCTTAGGGTCGTTGTAAATCGCCTTGAAACCCCAAAACTATCGGCAATAGCTCATAATAACAATCCTAAAACATGAAAATGACGAGTTTTTAGTCATTCCCTAAAACATGTATCGGGTCTTAGGTTCATTGTAAATCTCCCAGAAACCCCCAAAACTATGGGAAGCTCATGAAAACGACCATAAAGCACAAAAAACAAGTTTGTGGTCATAAATTTCAAACATTTATTGGGGCTTACATTCGTTATTAATGGCTCTTTGAACCCCAAAACTATGGGCAATAGCTCATGAAAACATCCATCAAACACGAGAACGATGAGTTTTTGGTCATTACCTCAAACATGTATCGGGTCTTAGGGTCGTTGTAAATCGCCCTGAAACACCAATACTGTGGATAATAACTCATGAAAACAACGAGTTTGCGGTCATAAAGTTCAAAAATGTCTCTGGTCTTATGTTCTTTATAATTGGCCTTGGAACCCCAAAACTATGGACAATTGATCATGAAAACGGCTAAAAACACGAAAACGACGAGTTTTTGATCATGCCCTCAAACATGTATTCGGGTCTTAGGGTCATTCTAAATCGCCCTGAAACCCCCAAAAGTGTGGGAAATAGCTCATGATAACAACCATAAAATGCGAAAATGACGAGTTTTTGGTCATTCCCTCAAACATGTGTCGGGTCTTAGGGTCGTTGTAAATCGCCTGAAACCCCCAAACTGTGGGCATTAGCTCATGAAAACAACCATAAAGCACGAAAAAATGAGTTTGTGATCATATATTTCCAACATTTAACGAATCTTATTACTGTTATAAATCGACCTTGGAACCCCAAAACTATGGGCAATAGGTCAGGAAAACAGCCATTAAACACGAAAATGACATTTTTTTGGTCATGCCCTCAAACATGTATCGGGTCGTATGTTCGTTCTAAATCGCCCCGAAACCCCCAAAACTATGGGCTATAGCTCATGAAAAAGGCCATAAAGCAGAAAAAACGAGTTTCTGCTCATAAAGTTAAAACATGCATCGGGATTTATGGTCATTATAAATGGCCCCGGGAACCCCAAAAGTATGGTCAATAGCACATGAAATGGCCATAAAACATGAAAACGACGAGTTTCTGGTCATGACGTCAAACATGTATCGGGTCTTAGGGTCGTTGTGAATCGCTCTGAAACTCCCAAAACTATGGGAAAAAGCTCATGAAAACGGCCATAAAGCACGAGAATGACGAGTTTTTGGTCATTCCCTCAAACATGTATCGGGTCTTAGGGTCGTTGTAAATTTCCCCGAAACCCCCAAAACTATGGACAATAGCTCATGAAAACGACCAACAAACCTAAAAACGACGAGTTTTTGGTCATTCACACAAACTTGTATCGGGTCTTAGGGTCGTTGTAAATCGCCTTGAAACCCCAAAACTATCGGCAATAGCTCATGATAACAACCCTAAAACACGAAAATGACGAGTTTTTGGTCATTCCCTAAAACATGTATCGGGTCTTAGGTTCAGTGTAAATGGCCCAGAAACCCCCAAAACTATGGGAAGCTCATGAAAACGACCATAAAGCACAAAAAACGAGTTTGTGGTCATAAATTTCAAACATTTATTGGGGCTTACATTCGTTATCAATGGCTCTTGGAACCCCAAAACTATGGGGAATATCTCATGAAAACATCCATAAAACACGAGAACGACGAGTTTTTGGTCATTCCCTCAAACATGTATCCGGTCTTAGGGTCGTTTAAATCGCCCTGAAACCCCAATACTGTGGATAATAACTCATGAAAACGACAAGTTTGCGGTCATAAAGTTCAAAAATATCTTCGGTCTTACGGTCTTTATAATTGGCCTTGGAACCCCAAAACTATGGACAATTGATCATGAAAACGGCTAACAACACGAAAACGACGAGTTTTTGATCATGCCCTCAAACATGTATTCGGGTCTTAGGGTCATTCTAGATCGCCCTGAAACCCCCAAAAGTGTGGGAAATAGCTCATGATAACAACCATAAAATGCGAAAATGACGAGTTTTTGGTCATTCCCTCAAACATGTGTCGGGTCTTAAGGTCGTTGTAAATCGCCTGAGACCCCCAAAACTGTGGGCATTAGCTCATGAAAACAACCATAAAGCACGAAAAAATGAGTTTGTGATCATATATTTCCAACAATTAACGAATCTTATTACTGTTATAAATCGACCTTGGAACCCCAAAACTATGGGCAATAGGTCAGGAAAACGGCCATAAAACACGAAAATGACATTTTTTGGTCATGCCCCTCAAACATGTATCGGGTCGTATGTTCGTTCTAAATCGCCCCGAAACCCCCAAAACTATGGGCTATAGCTCATGAAAAAGGCCATAAAGCACAAAAAACGAGTTTGTGCTCATAAATGTAAAACATGCATCGGGTCTTATGGTCATTATAAATGGCCCCGGGAAGCCCAAAACTATGGTCAATAGCTCATGAAACAGCCATAAAACATGAAAACGAAGAGTTTCTGGTCATGACGTCAAACATGTATCGGGTCTTAGGTTCGTTGTAAATCGCTCTGAAGCCCCCAAAACTATGGGAAAAAGCTCATGAAAACGGCCATAAAGCACGAGAATGACGAGTTTTTTATCATTCCCTCAAACATGTATCGGGTCTTAGGGTCGTTGTAAATTGCCCCGAAACCCCCAAAACTGTGGACAATAGCTCACGAAAACGGCAAAAAAACATGAAAACGACGAGCTTTTGGTCATTCACTCAAACATGTATCGGGTCTTAGGGTCGTTGTAAATCGCCTTGAAACCCCAAAACTATCGGCAATAGCTCATAATAACAACCCTAAAACGCGAAAATGACGAGTTTTTAGTCATTCCCTAAAACATGTATCGGGTCTTAGGTTCATTGTAAATCTCCCAGAAACCCCCAAAACTATGGGAAGCTCATGAAAACGACCATAAAGCACAAAAAACAAGTTTGTGGTCATAAATTTCAAACATTTATTGGGGCTTACATTCGTTATTAATGGCTCTTTGAACCCCAAAACTATGGGCAATAGCTCATGAAAACATCCATCAAACACGAGAACGATGAGTTTTTGCTCATTCCCTCAAACATGTATCGGGTCTTAGGGTCGTTGTAAATCGCCCTGAAACACCAATACTGTGGATAATAACTCATGAAAACAACGAGTTTGCGGTCATAAAGTTCAAAAATGTCTCTGGTCTTACGTTCTTTATAATTGGCCTTGGAACCCCAAAACTATGGACAATTGATCATGAAAATGGCTAAAAACACGAAAACGACGAGTTTTTGATCATGCCCTCAAACATGTATTCGGGTCTTAGGGTCATTCTAAATCGCCCTGAAACCACCAAAAGTGTGGGAAATAGCTCATGATAACAACCATAAAATGCGAAAATGACGAGTTTTTGGTCATTCCCTCAAACATGTGTCGGGTCTTAGGGTCGTTGTAAATCGCCTGAAACCCCCAAACTGTGGGCATTAGCTCATGAAAACAACCATAAAGCACGAAAAAATGAGTTTGTGATCATATATTTCCAACATTTAACGAATCTTATTACTGTTATAAATCGACCTTGGAACCCCAAAACTATGGGCAATAGGTCAGGAAAACGGCCATTAAACACGAAAATGACATTTTTTTGGTCATGCCCTCAAACATGTATCGGGTCATATGTTCGTTCTAAATCGCCCCGAAACCCCCAAAACTATGGGCTATAGCTCATGAAAAAGGCCATAAAGCAGAAAAAACGAGTTTCTGCTCATAAAGTTAAAACATGCATCGGGATTTATGGTCATTATAAATGGCCCCGGGAACCCCAAAAGTATGGTCAATAGCACATGGAATGGCCATAAAACATGAAAACGACGAGTTTCTGGTCATGACGTCAAACATGTATCGGGTCTTAGGGTCGTTGTGAATCGCTCTGAAACTCCCAAAACTATGGGAAAAAGCTCATGAAAACGGCCATAAAGCACGAGAATGACGAGTTTTTGGTCATTCCCTCAAACATGTATCGGGTCTTAGGGTCGTTGTAAATTTCCCCGAAACCCCCAAAACTGTGGACAATAGCTCATGAAAACGGCCAACAAACCTAAAAACGACGAGTTTTTGGTCATTCACACAAACTTGTATCGGGTCTTAGGGTCGTTGTAAATCGCCTTGAAACCCCAAAACTATCGGCAATAGCTCATGATAACAACCATAAAACACGAAAATGACGAGTTTTTGGTCATTCCCTAAAACATGTATCGGGTCTTAGGTTCATTGTAAATCGCCCAGAAACCCCCAAAACTATGGGAAGCTCATGAAAACGACCATAAAGCACAAAAAACGAGTTTGTGGTCATAAATTTCAAACATTTATTGGGGCTTACATTCGTTATCAATGGCTCTTGGAACCCCAAAACTATGGGGAATAGCTCATGAAAACATCCATAAAACACGAGAACGACGAGTTTTTGGTCATTCCCTCAAACATGTATCCGGTCTTAGGGTCGTTTAAATCGCCCTGAAACACCAATACTGTGGATAATAACTCATGAAAACGACAAGTTTGCGGTCATAAAGTTCAAAAATATCTTCGGTCTTACGGTCTTTATAATTGGCCTTGGAACCCCAAAACTATGGACAATTGATCATGAAAACGGCTAACAACACGAAAACGACGAGTTTTTGATCATGCCCTCAAACATGTATTCGGGTCTTAGGGTCATTCTAAATCGCCCTGAAACCCCCAAAAGTGTGGGAAATAGCTCATGATAACAACCATAAAATGCAAAAATGACGAGTTTTTGGTCATTCCCTCAAACATGTGTCGGGTCTTAAGGTCGTTGTAAATCGCCTGAAACCCCCAAAACTGTGGGCATTAGCTCATGAAAACAACCATAAAGCACGAAAAAATGAGTTTGTGATCATATATTTCCAACAATTAACGAATCTTATTACTGTTATAAATCGACCTTGGAACCCCAAAACTATGGGCAATAGGTCAGGAAAACGGCCATAAAACACGAAAATGACAATTTTTTGGTCATGCCCTCAAACATGTATTGGGTCGTATGTTCGTTCTAAATCGCCCCGAAACCCCCGAAACTATGGGCTATAGCTCATGAAAGAGGCCATAAAGCACAAAAAACGAGTTTGTGCTCATAAAGTTAAAATATGCATCGGGTCTTATGGTCATTATAAATGGCCCCGGGAACCCCAAAACTATGGTCAATAGCTGATGAAACGGGCATAAAACATGAAAACGACGAGTTTCTGGTCATGACGTCAAACATGTATCGGGTCTTAGGGTCGTTGTAAATCGCTCTGAAACCCCCAAAACTATGGGAAAAAGCTCATGAAAATGACCATAAAGCACGAGAATGACGAGTTTTTGGTCATTCCCTCAAACATGTATCGGGTCTTAGGGTCATTGTAAATTGCCCCGAAACCCCCAAAACTGTGGACAATAGCTCATGAAAACGGCCAACAAACATGAAAACGACGAGTTTTTGGTCATTCACTCAAACATGTATCGGGTCTTAGGGTCGTTGTAAATCGCCCTGAAACCCCAATACTATGGATAATAACTCATGAAAACGACGAGTTTGGGGTCATAAAGTTCAAAAATTTCTCCGGTCCTATGGTCGTTATAATTGGCCTTGGAACCCCAAAATTATGGACAATTGATAATGAAAACGGCTAAAAACACGAAAACGACGAGTTTTTGTCATGCCCTCAAACATGTATTCGGGTCTTAGGGTCATTCTAAATCGCCCTGAAACCCCCAAAAGTGTGGGAAATAGCTCATGGTAACAACCATAAAATGCAAAAATGACGAGTTTTTGGTCATTCCCTCAAACATGTGTCGGGTCTTAGGGTCGTTGTAAATCGCCTGAAACCCCCAAAACAATGGGCATTAGCTCATGAAAACAACCATAAAGCATGAAAAAATGAGTTTGTGATCATATATTTCCAACATTTAACGAATCTTACGTCTGTTATATATCGACCTTGGAACCCCAAAACTATGGGCAATAGGTCCCGAAAACGGCCATAAAACACGAAAATGACAATTTTTTGGTCATGCCCTCAAACATGTATCGGGTCGTATGTTCGTTCTAAATCGCCCCGAAACCCCCAAAACTATGGGCTATAGTTCATAAAAAGGCCATAAAGCACAAAAAACGAGTTTGTGCTCATAAAGATAAAACATGCATCGGGTCTTATGGTCATTATAAATGGCCTCGGGGACCCCAAAACTATGGTCAATAGCTCATGAAACGGCCATAAAACATGAAAATGACGAGTTTCTGGTCATGACGTCAAACATGTATCGGGTCTTTGGGTCATTGTAAATCGCTCTGAAACCCCCCAAAACTATGAGCAAAAGCTCATGAAAACGGCCAAAAAAACATGAAAATGACGAGTTTTTGGTCATTCACTCAAACATGTATCGGGTCTTAGGGTCGTTGTAAATCGCCTTGAAACCCCAAAACTATCGGCAATAGCTCATAATAACAACCCTGAAACATGAAAATGACGAGTCTTTGGTCATTCCCTCAAAAATGTATCGGGTCTTAGGTTCATTGTAAATCGCCTAGAAAACCCCAAAACTATGGGAAGCTCATGAAAACGACCATAAAGCACAAAAAACGAGTTTGTGGTCATAAATTTCAAACATTTATTGGGGCTTACATTTGTTATCAATGGCTCTTGGAACCCCAAAACTATGGGCAATAGCTCATGAAAACATCCATAAAACACGAGAACGACGAGTTTTTGGTCATTCCCTCAAACATGTATCGGGTCTTAGGGTCGTTGTAAATTGCCCTGAAACCCCAATATTGTGGATAATAATTCATGAAAACTATGGACAAATGATCATGAAAACAGCTAAAAACACGAAAACAACGAGTTTTTGATCGTACCCTCAAACATGTATTCGGGACTTAGGGTCATTCTAAATCGCCCTAATAAACCCCCCAAAAGTGTGGGAAATAGCTCATGAGAACAACCATAAAATCCCAAAATGACGAGTTTTTGGTCATTCCCTCAAACATGTGTCGGGTCTTAGGGTCGTTGTAAATCGCCCTGAAACCCCCAAAACTGTGGGCATTATCTCATGAAAACAACCATAAAGCACGAAAAAATGAGTTTGTGATCATATATTTCCAACATTTAACGAATCTTACGTCTATTACAAATCGACCTTGGAACCCCAAAACTATGGGCAATAGGTCACGAAAACGGCCATAAAACACGAAAATGACAATTTTTTGGCCATGCCCTCAAACATGTATCGGGTCATATGTTCGTTCTAAATCGCCCCGAAACCCCCCAAAACTATGGGCAATATCTCATGAAAAAGGCCATAAAGCACAAAAAATGAGTTTGTGGTCATAAAGTTAAAACCTGCATCGGGTCTTATGGTCATTATAAATGGCCCCGGGAACCCCAAAACTATGGTCAATAGATCATGAAACGGCCATAAAACATGAAAACGACGAGTTTCTGGTAATGATGTCAAACATGTATCGGGTCTTAGGGTCGTTGTAAATTGCTCTGAAACCCCAAAAACTATGGGCAAAAGCTCATGAAAACAGCCATAAAACGCGAAAATGATGAATTATTGGTCAGTCCCTCAAACATGTATCAGGTCTTAGGGTTGTTGTAAATTGCCCGGAAACCCCCAAAACAATAGCTCATGAAAACGGCTAAAAACATGAAAACGACGAGTTTTTGGTCATTCACTCAAACATGTATCGGGTCTTAGGGTCGTTCTAAATCTCCCTGAAACCCGCAAAACTGTGGGCAATAACTCATGAAAACGGCCATAAAGTGCAAAAACGACGAGTTTTCGGTTATGCTCTCAAACATGTATCGGGTCTTAGGTTCATTGTAAATCGCCCTGAGACCCCGCAAAGCGGTGGGAAATAACTCATGAAAACGGCAATTAAGCACGAAAAAACGTGTTTGTGGTCATAAATTTCAAACATTTATCGGGGCTTATGTTGTTTTAAATGGTTCTTGGAACACTAAAACTATGGGGAATAGCTTATGCAAACGGCCATAAAATACAAACATGACGAGGTTTTGGTCATTCCCTCAAATGTATCGGGTCTTTGGGTCGTTGTAAATCGCCCTGAAACCCCGAAAACTGTGGGCAATAGCTCATGAAAACGGCCATAAAGCATGAAAATGACGAGTTTGTGGTCATAAAGTTCAAACATGTCTCGGTTCTTACGGTCATTATAAATGTCCTTGGAACCCCAAAACTATGGACAATAGCACTTGAAAATGACCAAAAACACGAAAACGACAAGTTTTTCGGCATGCCCTCAAACATGTATCGGGTAATATGGTCATTCTAAGTAGCCCTGAAACCCCCAAAATTGTGGGCAAATAGCTCATGATACCAGCCATAAAACGTGAAAATAAAGATTTTTTGGTCATTCCAAAAAACATATATCGGGGATTAGGGTCGTTGTGAATCGCCTTGAAACCCCAAAACTATGGGAAATAGCTCTTGAAAACGGCCATAAAACGCGGAAATGACGAGTTTTTAGTCATTCCCTCAAACATGTATCGGCTCTTAGGGTCGTTGTAAATCGCCTTGAAACACCCAAAAGTGTGGGCAACAGCTCATGAAAATGTCCATGAAACATGAAACCGATGAGTTTGTGGTCATGCCCTAATCATGTATTGGGTCTTAGGGTCGTTCTAAATCGCCCTGAAAACCCCCAAGTTGTGGGCAATAGCTCATTAAAATAGCCATAAAGCACGAAAAAAACGAGTTTGTGGTCATCAAGTTAAAACATGCATCGGGTCTTACGGTCGTTATAAATGGCCTTTGGAACCCCAAAACTATGAGCAATAACTCATGAAAACAGCCAAAAATGCAAAAACAACGAGTTTTTGGTCATGCCCTCAAACATTTATGGGGTGTTAGGGTCATACTAAATTTCCCTGAAACCCCCCAAAACTATGGGCAATAGCTCATCAAAATACCCCAAAACGAGAGAACGCCGAGTTTTGGTCATTCCATCAAACATGTATTAGGTATTACGCTCGTTGTAGATTGCCACAAAACACCAAAATTATGTGTAATAGCTCATGAAAACGGCCGTAAAATGCAAAAACAACGAGGTTTTGGTCATTCCCTCAAACATGTATCGGTTCTTAGGGTTTAGGTAAATTTCCATAAAACCCCAAAATTATGGGCAATAGCTCATGATAACAGCCATAAAACGCGATAATGACGAGTTTTTGGTCATTCCCTCAAACATGTATCAGGTCTTAAGGACGTTGTAAATCGCCCTGAAACCCCCAAAACTGTGGGTAATAGCTCATGAAAACGGTCATCATGCACGAAAAAACGAGTTTGTGGTCATAAATTTCAAACATTTATCGGGGCTTACATTCATTATAAATGGTCATTCGCTCAAATATGAATCGGCTCTTAGGGTTGTTGTAAATCACCCTGAAACCCCCAAAACTATGGGCAATAGATCATGAAAACAGCCATAAAACACGAAAAAGAAATGTTTTTGGTCATTCCCTCAAACATGTATCGGGTCTTAGGGTCATTGTAAATCGCCCTGAAACCCCAAAACTATGGGCAATAGCTCATGATAACATCCCTAAAATGCGATAATGATGAGTTTTTGGTCATTCCCTCAAACATGTATCAGGTTTTAGTGTCATTGTAAATCGCCCTGAACCCCCCAAAACTGTGGTGAATAGCTCATGAAAAAGCTATAAAGCACGAAAAATCGAGTTTGTCGTCATAAATTTCAAACATTTATCGGGGCTTACGTTATAAATGACTTTTGGAACCCTAAAACTGTGGGCCAAAAGCTCATGAAAACAGCCATTAAACATGAAAATGATGAGTGTTGGGCCTTCAAGTGCAGAGGTATGTAGAATAGCAACAAGTTTCCCTTAAGTGGATTACCCAAGGTTTATTGAACTCAGGGAGGAATTGGTCAAAGGTATCCCTCTCAAGAAACCCTGGAATGAAGACACAAGAAGTCTCTTGTGTCCCCAACACACCCAATACACTTGTCAGCTGTATAGGTGCACTAGTTCGGCGAACAGATAGTGAAATACAAGTGATATGGAAGAGACTAAAGGCAATCTGAAATAAATATGGAAGCAAGCAAACATGTAACAGATCTAGTTGTAAACGATGTTCCAATGCTTAGAAACAAGGCCTAGGGATCATACTTTCACTAGTGGACACTCTCATATAAATATCTTCTTTTTATGATATTACTCTGAACTACTCTCCGGTAGGATAACTCTAATCCACGGTAGGGCTACAAAAGCACTCCTTAAAGTTTGTAATCCCCATCTAGATAACCCCACACTGTCACCTTTAGCGCTAGATGGTTCCTTCAAACACCCCAATTTCATAGAGACATCCAACTCCAAATATAAATCATGACAAGTATTTCTATAATCTTTAGCCTAGGTGCCACACGGTGTGCACGCTGTCACATTCACACACGTGGGGAGAGCCAGAGATTAATTAAAGAACTTCAGTAGAAGAGTATATCTATTTCATTACAAAGCTCATGATCACAATAAGATCATGCATAGAGAGATTGATGAACAACTACTCCCTCCTCATCATGGGAATCGGCAACAGCGATGGAGATGGTGGTGGAGATCGATGGAGATGTCTACGGGGGAAATTACCCATCCCGACAGGGTGCCGAAACAGAGACTTCTATCCCCTAAGTCTCCCCTTCGGTGGCGGCGGCGCTGCGGAACTTTTCGAGGATGTATGCCGATTGTTTTAGGGTTTCTGCATCAGAGGCTTCTTATGGACAGAGAGGCGAGGCGAGGAGGCAGCCATGGGGGCCATACCTGGTGGTGGCACCACCAGGGGTATGATACATCCAAAACATATCTACTTTCCCGAACACTTTTGATATTTTTTCTCCTCTAAACTTGTGTGATTTGGATATAACTAAAATGGACTGATGCTGTTCTCGGCAGAATTACCTTGGTGTCTAGTTTTTGTGCAGAAAATCAACTATCAGGAAAAATCCGGGAAAATATGCAAAAAATTATATTTCACCAGAAGATCCACGGAGCGAGAAGACGAAACGGAGTGGAGGCCTAGGGGGGCCAACACCCCTGCCAGGCGTGGGTGGGCCCTGCCCGCGCCTAGGAGGTGCGACCACCCTAGGCACCCCCTCGGGCTCCCTCTACGCCTATAAGTTACCCCTTGACCTAAAAGTAGAGGGGTGTTCGACGTTTTCTAGAGAAGAGTTCCGCTGCGCCGCCACCACCAGAGACAAGATTCGGAACCAGAAACTCTGTTCTGGCACCCTGCCGGGACGGGGAATTTGGGGAGGGTCACAGCCATCGTCATCAGCAACGCCTCTCCATGAGTGAGTAATCCCCTGTTGTAGGCTATGGGGATGGTAGGGATTTGATGAGTTCTATCATGTAATCGAATAAGATTGTTAGGGCATAGTGCCTAGTATCTCTATTAGTGCTATTTGACTTTGTTGCAACTTGTTGTTCTTAATGCTTTTCACTAGGGCCCGAGTGCCATGATCTTAGGTCTGAAATTATTATTGAATCATTATGATAGCATTGTTTGTGGTCTTATCTGCAAGTTGTGTACACATATCATTGTCCGGATCCAAAGGCCCCAAAGTGACAATAATTGGGACAACCGGAGGGGATGGCTGTGGTGTGAGGATCACATGTGTTCAAGGAGTGTTAATGCTTTTCTCCGGTGCTCTATTAAAAGGAGCACCTTAATTGCCAGTAGTTCCCTAGAGGCTCCGCTGCCACGTGCTGGCTAGATAGAAGATGTTGTGCAAGTTCTCATTGCGAGCACGTATGACTATATATGGAGCACATGCCTAGGATTTTTTTAGTACTTTGATGCTTGTTATTATTTATCTGCAATGCCCTAGATCTTTATGATACATGTTTAGACTCGTCCATGCAACGCCCGTCCATCCATCCCTATGCCTACCGCACTCGAATCCCATTGCTTACTATTACTATTACTATTGATCTTGTTTCACTGTTGGTGTTGCTTTCATGTTGCTATTACAAACTGTTGCTACTGATAAACTTCTGTGAGTAAGAACTATTTCTAGGTGCAGCTGAATTGACAACTCAGTTGTTAAGGCTTGCAAGTATTCTCTGGCTCCCCTTGTGTCGAATCAATTTAATTGGGTAATACTACCCGCAAAGACTGTTGCAATCCCCTACACTTGTGGGTCATCAAGACTATTTTATGGCGCCGTTGCCAGGGAGCATAGCTTTATTTGTAAGTTCACTTGGATCTATTATTGTTCACTGTTACTCCTTTCATCATGGGGAAGTCTTCTGATGGAAAGTTCCCTATTTACCATCCACTACAAGAAGAGGTACAGTTCTAAACACCTCTGCTACTCTTGATTCACCGTCTGTTATAAGTAAGCTTGTTACACCACCACCACATATACATGCTACACACACTGCTACTACTGCTCAGTCTGAAACTGCCTTTGATACTCATGATGTTACTTCTACTGTGCTTGATGCGAGTGGTTCATTAGTTCCTTTTCTAGATGCTACTATGGCTAGTCTAGGAAATACCGAAACTCCTAGTGAAGACACTGTTACACCTGTTAGCTCACCTGAGTCTAGTGAGAGTTATGATATTAATGATGGTTACATTGAGTTTACAGATGATTTTGTTGAAGAGTGCCGAAACACACATGGTACTAGTGCTATTAAGAGTCTCCTTGCTAGACGCACCATTATTACTAAGATGTCCTCTAATCCTAAGTTTGCCACTTCTCCCATAGTATTAAAGATAAAGATTATGATTTCTCTCTTGATTTATCCTATTTAGATATTGTTGAGAAAGAACCTTTCTGTGGGACTGAAAATGAGAGTGTCGTGGCTCATATGAATGAGCTTTCTACTATGAGTGCTTTATTCTCTGATGATTTTAAGATGTGCAAGTACTTTGTTACTAAGATCTTCCCTTTTTCACTAAAAGGAGAAGCTAGGGCTTGGTTTAATAGATTACCTCCTAGATCCATTGATAGCCCTGATTGTATGATTGCTTCTTTCTTCCAGAAATATTTTCCTCCTACTGCTAGACATGTTTCTTTGCAGTGACTTTTTGATTTTAAACAGGGAGAAGAAGAGAAATTGCCTGATTCATGGACAAGGTTTTGTGCCTTGATTCATGCGCATCCTAGATGTCCATTACCTAAAAATGAGCTTCTTGACATTTATTATAATGGACTAACTGATGATTCTAGGACATACCTAGATAGCTTTGCTGACTGTGTTTTCAGGAAAAGAACTCCTATAGATGCTGAAGAATAATGGCTAAGATAATCAATAATTATGATGATTGGACTTCAATTGAGCTGAATACTTCTGAGACTATTATTCCTGAACCAGTTGTGCCTGAACCAGTTCCAACACCAACACCAAATAAGAGGGGAGTTATTGCAATAAATGATGAAGAGATGAAGGAAGCTAAGAAGTGTCTAAAGGAGAAAGGTATTAGAGCTGAAGATGTGAAGAATCTACCTCCTATAGAAGAATTATGTAAGCCAATTCCCCACTCATCTACTATTGAGGTACACTCTCTCCAACACTTTGATAAAGGTGATATTCCTTATGGTAAGCCTCCTCATCAATGTTTAGAGGAACTTGACATTTTTATTGTTAAGCAAGGTAATTTTAATAAAGAGTTTAGAATCATTTATTGGAAAACTCTAGAGCTATTAAAGAGTTGAAAGATATTATGGAAAGAACTTCTAATGATATTAAAATGCTTTGTAAACAATTTCAAATGGTTCAAACCCAACTTGATCAACTTGCTAAGGTACAAAAGGATATGCTAGTTAATGCCTCAGGAGATAAACATGCTTACGGAATTATAACTAGGAGTTGTATAGGTACTCAAGATCCTTTATATACTGAAGGACACCCTAAAAGAATTGAGCAGGATTCCCAACAAGGTGAGAGTAGTGGTAGTCCTCGTAAGAGAAAGAAAAAGAAACACAAAATAGTTGAGCAACCACTTGAACCTGCTGTAGATCCTAATAGTATATCTATCTTTGATGTTGAAACTAAGACTGGTAATGATAAAAATGATGCTCCTGATAAGGAGGAAGTTGAGCAAGAACCTGAGAAGCACACGAAGAACACTAGGTACACAAAGGAAGATTTTATTGCTAATAAACATGGTAAAGAGAGATAACCTTGGGTGCAGAAACCTATGCCTTTTCCAGGTAAGAAACACAAGTCAAAGGAGGAAGAACACTAGAACAAGTTTTGTGAGTGGATGAAGCCTTTATTTTTGCATATTCCTTTGACTGATGCTATTAAGTTGCCTCCTTATTCAAAGTATATGAAGGATATTGTCTCTAATAAAAGGAAGATTCCTAATGAGGAGATTTCTACTTTGCTTGATAATTATTCCTTCAATGGTAAGGTTCCAAAGAAACTTGGTGATCTTCCAAAGAAACTTGGTGATCCAGGTATACTAACTATTCCTTGCTCTATTAAGAATAATTATGTTAGAACTGCTTTATGTGATTTGGGAGCTGGAGTTAGTGTTATGTCTTTTTCTCTCTACAAGAGACTCCAGCTAGAAAAGTTGATACCAACTGATATATCTTTGCAAATGGTTGATGAAGTGGAAAATCATTGTAACATGAAAATAAATGGTTTATAATTTTATCATAAGGGATTATTTGAGTTACAAGTGTAACAAGAAAAATAAATGAATTATGATTTATCAAAAATGGATTTATTTGTGTTGCAAGTTTAGCAAAACACGTAGATTTACATCTCCCGAAACACCATAGGAGTATGGAGTGTTTGAGATTTGTAATGAAACCTTGTTTGACATGGTTGGATCAAAGGTGTAATTTATAAAACTGCCATTATGTTTTAAAAGATTAAAAGCTTTAGAGACTGCCGCTTTTACACTGAAAAGAGCTCCATCTTGATCCGTTGAAATGACACCATGGAAGTTATGGTTTGGGGTAAAAACCCAAATTGTCATTTCTTAAATTTTGGTATGCTAAGCATAAGTAAGATGTTTATAACCAAAGTCGGATGAGCATGTCTTTGTCGGTTATTGCGAATAAACATTGGGTATTCCTCCATAACACCAAGGACAAAAGGGTTTGTCGCTTGAAACGTGAAGTTTCTTGAAAAAGAAGTTTTTCATAAAAGGTTAAGTGGGAGGACAATAGAACTTTAATAAGGTTAACGAACCTTAGCTATATGTGCTGAGTTGCGCAGCGCCGGAAAATGTTCTGGAGGCAACCAGAATGCTCATGGATCACGTGCCTCAAAGGTTGCGGTCACGGAGGTCTAAGTTCCTATTGAACCAAGTAGGTCGGATAAACAATCAAATGTTGAGATTTGAGAGTAAATCATTATTGTTTGATAATGACGAACCGACTACATGCAAAGAAGTGATGATGGGCCCTGACTCTATAAAATGGCTTGAAGCCATAAAGTCCTTGATAGTTCCATACACAAGAAATCAAGTTTTGAACTTGGAAGACCCTCATGAAAGGTGTAAAAACCTATCGGTCGTATTTGGATCTATAAAGAAATAGACATGGATGTTTAACATCTATTAAATAGTCGACATGTTGTAAAGTTTTTTATGACAATGTTCAAGGAGTTGACTATGACAAGATTGGATCTTTCATAGCGATATTTATTCTGGACGGATTAATGTAGGAACCACTCCATATAATTTGGTATATGATAGAAGAATAAAGAAAACAAAGTTCTTCTAATAGAATGGTCACCTAGGACGTGTGCATGACACGGTCCAAAGGGTTTTGTTAATTCAAAGGATGCTAAAAGGGCATGCAAACTTCAATGGTCGAAGTAAGCATCGCGGAGTTGGAATATTCACCATGATGAAACTGTTAAAGACGTTTAATTTCATCAGGAGACGATGAAGATGGTTGCATTTGCAAGAAATTAAGTGGGAGCGCTGAGACATATTTATAATACATTATGTGGAGGACATCTTGTTGATTAGAAATGATGTATCTTTTATTGACAAAGGCTAAGAATTTCATTTTGATGAAAGACTTAGGCAAAACCCAATATTTAGCATGAATGTCTACATGGATATACTGTGACGTTAATATGGTTGTGCCAAACGTACATATATAAGATATTGAAGGAGTTCAATATAGAAACGACAAGAAAAGTTTCTTGTTGCATGGAAAAGAATTAAATCAAGATTCAAGTGTATCGACACTTGATAAGTGAAACAAGATTCAAGAGCTTTGACACTTGATGAGTGAAATCACAAGAATGTTTTGATGAATCATACCAGGATATGTACACATCCAGATATGTCCTATGCTCTAAGTGTTATGAGCATATACCAGAATGAATCATAAAATGATCATTGGATGATAGTAAGGATGTTCTTATGATCTTTTGGAAGAACTAAGAATATATTTGTGTAGAGGTGACAAACAATTACAAATAGTTCATTGTAAAGCGTTACATTGATACTATTTTTGTCACAAGATACAAATTAAATTTATCTCAATTTAAACTAAGGGTGGCATAATGTAATGGAAAGGATATTCCATGATGGATTTGGATGAATTCCAAAGTTAAGACATTGTGATGGATACTACAACAAAAGGCTTAGTATATGACTGCTATAGTAGCAGCAAAGGAGGGCATTTGTGTCAAGCAGTTTGTTATCAAACTAAGGTGTGGTTCGCAACGGGCTAACACTAAAGATATATTGTATGACAATAGTATCGACATGATTTAACCCCAAGGAACTAAAGGTCTCACCAAAAGACCAAATTTATACAATGCCATATCATTGGAGAATGAGTGATGCGTGAAGACGCAAAGACATGCAAATACACACAGACCTGAAGTGTCAGATCCGTAGATTATGTTAACCACTTGCAATTGCGTATATGGAACACAAGAAAGCCATAGGTGTTCAATGCGAAAAGTTTCTAAACTAGATTATTGTCTCTAGTGAAAGTGGGAGACCGAAGGGAATATGCCCGAGAGGCAATAATAAAGTGGTTATTATCGTATTCCTTATTTATGATAAATGTTTATTTTGCATGCTATAATTGTATTAATACGAAAACGTTAATACATGTGTGTTTAATAAACAAAAACGAAGTTCCTAGTTATGCCTCTCTTATAAGCTAGCTCGTTGATTAACAAGATGATCAAAGGTTTCCTAATCATGGACATTGGATGTTGTTAATAACGAGGTCACAACATTAGTGTAATGGTGTGATGAATATTCATCCTAAGTATAGCATTACGATCAAATTCATTGAGTTTATAATGCTATAACAACTTACGAAGTAATCCTAATACTTAGACCATGAGATCATGTCAATCACTAACACCGGAAGAGTTTCTTGATAACATCAAACGTCACACTGTAACTGGGTGATTATAAAGATGGGTTCAAAACTACTAAAGTTTTATGTTTAGGCCCATGGATCGAGAATGGAATTTTTTTGTCCCGATGACGAATAGATATGCTCTGGGCCCTCTCGGTGATATCACATTGGTTAGCTTGCAAGCAAGTGATTTGATCACTAGAATGTTATATCACGGGAACGAGAAAATAGTGCATGTCAGTAATGAGATCAAACTAGGTATGGAGATACCGATGATCGAATCTCGGACATGTAATATACCGCGAAACAAAAGGATTAAGATACTAGCGTAAAAGGTTCCGACGATCACAAGAAAGTCATCGTTGAATGTGTGGGAGTTAGTATGGGTCTCCAGATCCCGCTTCTGATTATTGATCGGAGAAGGGTCTCGATCATGTCTCTATTATTCGCGAACCGTAGGGTGGCACACTTAAGAGACACCGACATCCAATTGGAGCAAAAGTTTCATGCCGGAAAAAATAACAAGTGCATGGATTTATTTCACTAGATACCAAAACAAGTTTTCGGGTGAAATTGCAGAAAGTGTTTTTGCATATGAAATAAAATACTAGCAAGGGGTTATATGATAATGTTTGTCATTAAAGTAATTGACAAAATTCTGAATAAATAAAAGGAGTTTTATTTAATAAGAGTTTGCATTAAATTTGGTGGAAATTTAATGGGAATTTGAGTGGGTTTTTGAGTGGAGGAAATTGAAAGGCTTTTGTGTGAGTGGAGTGTCCACCCACATGAATGAAAGGAGGGGAGGGGGCAGCCCCATGGCTCGGCGCATGGACCCTTGGGTGCCCCCCTCTCCCTATAAAAGGTGCCCTCCTCCCTCTCTCTCACTCACACCTCCTCGTGAAGGATCTATCTCCCCCTCTAGTATTTATTCCCCATGGTCTCGGACTAGCGAGATATATGTTCCCGGTGGCTATTCGGCAAGAAAGAGTTGTTCTTCCGCTACATCGCTGGAGCGAGGAGGCAGAGGTTGCTCGGTGCCTCGTACGTGTGTGCTAGCATGGATGCGCCGCTGTTTTGCGGCGCTAGGACTTCCTCTCGATCTTGAGATCGGCAAAAGATCGTCTACATCAACCACGAGTTTGAACTCGTTAAGCTTTGTCGGTCTTCAAGGGCATGTTCTCTACGGATATACATCTGCCCGTTGCTTGTATTTAGTAGATAGATCTTGGTACATAGTTGTTCCCACGTAGGAATTTTTTTGTTTTCTATGCTGCGAACCCTACAAGCCTCCTGGCATGCAGAACCTTGGGGCACAGGAGGGACAAGAACCCCTCCAGCGCTCAGCATACAGCCGACGGGCAGATGGTAGCCCGACAGCCATGGGTAGCTGGAGGCGCACAGCGCCTCGGTCTCCTCGAGGGTGAGAATTTCCTAGTATGCGGTATCCATTATTGTGGGAGGGGAAGGTGTGGATTGTGTGGATGGCCAAGGCGGTCGGCCTATATATAAAGGAAAAGGGCAGGAAAAAATGGCGAGAAGCAAAGATAAATCACGGTAAATCATGGCGCGTGGCATGACGTCTCTAAGAATGGAGGGAACTATCTTTAGTCGCAATTATTGACTCCAACCGGGACTAAAGGCCCTCAAAATATTTGTAGTCACAGTTACTAGTTTTAATAGTTAGGTTAACTATTTTAAAAAACAAAAAATATTTTTGGATTAGTTATTCAAATTCAAATACTTTTCATGTTGAAAATTTTGTCAAATTCAAAAATATGAAGAAAACAATGAATACATTTTGATTTGAAAATGGCACAATTGATCCATGATGCAAACATGTGTATGTATGATATAATTGGATTCCTTATATTTTTCTGTTAATAGTAGACATATTATTTATATTATTAGGATTTATTTAATAGGAGCTATGAATCTCCAAAGTTTTCTAATTGATTTGAATTATATAAACTAAAAAAATAAGTAAATTACAGAAAACCCTCTATTTAGAAAACATAAAATATTTTTGGATTAGTTATTCAAATTTAAACACTTTTCATGTTGAAAGTATTTTCAAATTCAAAAATATGAGAAAAATAGTGAATGTATTTTGATTTGAAAATGGCACAATTGATACATGATGCAAACTGATATATGGATGATATATTCAGATTCCCTGTATTTTTCAGATAATAATAGATATATTTATTATTTCAATTTATATAATAGGAGCTATAAAATTCCAAAAAAATTGTAATTGATTTGAATTATAAAAACTAAAAAATAAGAAAATTTTAAAAAACTCTCTAGTCCCGGGTCGTGACTGCACATGAGACTAGAGGGGTGCCTCGCGCGCGAAATGAAAGCGGTCGAGAAAACCCTCTAGTCCCGGGTCGGGACTACACCCAGGACTAGAGGACATCTAGTACTGGCTTGTAACACGACCCAGGACTAGAGGCTAGTCCCTTTATATACCTCGCGCCTGCCCACGACCGCGCCCACCCGCACTTAGCGAATTGGCCGATGAAGACTAAGATGAAGGCACCGACGTAGAGAAACGCAAGGAAGGTGCTGCCTGATTACCGCACCGCCTCCCTCGTCTTTGGCCGCCTCGTCGTGCCGCAGCGCCGCCTAGTCATGCCGACCTCGCTGCCGCCCCCGACCGTGCCTCCTCTGGTCGAAATTGTATAGTAGTTTTAGTTATATTTTTTATAGTAGTTTTAGTAATATTTGTATAGTAGTTTGAGTAATATTTTGTTTAATATTATTTTGTATAGTAGTTTTAGTAATATTTTGTACAGTAGTAATATTTGTATAGTAGCAATGCACTTATATGTTGTTTAGTAATATTTTGTATGAATTTTTGTTATAGTTTTTGTAGTAATATTGTTTATTAGTAATATTTATTGCTAGTGTTGTAATATTTATTTGTTTAGTAATATTTCCTAGAGTAGAAATTTGTTAGTAGTAATATTTTTTAGAGTAAAATTTATTTTCTACAATGTTATTCAACTAAATATAGAAATGCACTTATATCGCAATGTAGTAAAAAAGGACACCTTTTTTTTTAGTAAAAAAGCTCATTTCTTACTATTTTTTGTAACTTGTTTTACCTTTCTTTCTCGAATAGTTAAGTGATGGATCGCACCGGTGAAGAGCTTCTTCAGGGCATGATTAGAGAAGAAATTCCACTTATTATTAAAGGTGAAGATGTTGTAGACGAGAATGAGTTATCCTTATTTCTGAATCCATTCGGTGATGGACTAGAGTAAGACCAGATGGAAAAATGGAAAGAACATATGTACAAATGTCAAACAAACAATAATGATGGCCCCTCAACAACAACCGACAAGGTATATATATTAATCCTCTTGTAACTAGATGCATTAATTGATTTGGATATATATATATATTAATCACTCTCTTCTTCTTTTAGACCACCAGATCGAGGGAATCGATAGCTAGAACGTAACGAGGCCCGGACAAAAAGTTGGATGGTAATCAAAGGTGATTATTAGGGAAGCTCATATCACATTTCATACTGGAGAATCGATGATAATGGAGAATCAATTGCTTCAGAAAAGCACGCAAGGATGTTTGTAAATCAATGAGGGGTGATTCTTAGGGACAACCTCCTGATCACCATTAAAAAATGGAATAAGTCAAAGAAAGCAGGTGAAGAATTCACTAGTTATGTCACCTATGATGCCAAAGATCACCTTTTGCAGAAGCTCATAGCACATTTCATACTACCTCTAGAGTATGAAGAATTCGAGGCATATGGTACTACCCCAAGGCCGTGTGGGATTGAAAGAAGAGCGAAAGTCAAGGAGTAGGCTCTAATGAAGATGGCCGAACTGTTCCGGAACCACAAGAAAGGTTATAATTGAAGTATGTAGCGAAAAAGAAAACTCCAGACTTCAAAGGAGCATACGATAAGTTGAGAGAACAGTGGCCTGATATTATAAAGTACAAGCTATCTTCTGTAGCCAAGGAAAAGTCGGAAAAGAATGCGATAAATGCTGCCAAAAATAAACACCACCATCAAATGGGGACATGTGGCTACAAGAGTGTCGTGCCTAAGAGGGAAACTATAGAGGCTGACATGAGGACTATATGGATCATTCCCGATACAGATGGATGGCCCGAGAGGTCAAAGCACTGCTGGTACGTGAATGGGGAACGTTGAACCCAGAAACAGGGGCAAAAAAATTCAAGCAAAAATTCTAACACCCTCCAATGCACTTGTTAAAGAATGGACGATGCTCAATTGGGTTTGTTCCAACCCGAGAGAGAGAACGCCGAGCTGACATGCGCCCATGGGAATCTTGAAAAAGGTGGACGAACACGAGGCAAAGGTGCCGATGTTATGTGGAAGAAAGGGTTTCCCATAAGAGAAATAAGGACTAGGAGGAAGAACGGATCGGGAAGATAGAAGAGGATCTAGCTTTGATGAATAAGCTGGTGGAAGCAATTAGCCAAAGGTCATCTCAAACGCATGACGATGATCTTGCAATGGATCATAACCAGCGGAGAAGCAGCATGGCTTCCATGGAGGTACAGGCTAATGATCAAGCACTGCTGGATGATGCACCAGCTCCTCGCTACCATGTGGATGATGTCAGAAAAATGACACAATGTGAGCTACATCACCTAATGAACAACCTTTCCTTCAAGGTGGCGATCGGCTTTACCTTGTCTACCTTGAGCACTCCAACATTCACTTCCGATTCCACCTGGCTAAGCTCTTGTCTCGGTGGATGACCTAGTGGACGATTTTGCGGACCTAGAGATTGACATCGCTACACCTGAAGGCCTTAGGAAACTGGGAGATGTCAATCGCCACATCATTCTATGGAAGAAGAGGTACATCAAGTTTCCAGGCTCAGCGCCAAGGCCACCGACTCTCAGTAATCTAAGTCCACCCCACCCCGATGATCGTCAACCTCCAAGTCCAACACTCGACATGAGGGATGTCAATCGCCACAGCGCAAGTACATCAACTCAATCTCTGCCTCTGCCTCCGCCTCCATGCAATAATCGTTCTCCGCCTCCGCCATCACCAAAAAACCAGAAGGTCGCCGCTACCCCGCGCCCCTCTTAGAAGAAAGGTAGTACGACGAAGATGGTGGACATCCTGTCGGTTCTTCCTAAGATACCTTATGACAATATTGATGAGGAAAACACCGTGGATGTGTCTGCCTACACTAAGGCTTTTTTGCACGAAAAAAGCCCGAGCCAAAGCCGGTATTTTATGAAAAAAGCAAAGAGTGGGCTAAGTCATTTCGTGAGCAACCATCCCAAATATCGATGAATAGGCCATCAGACTATAACCGCGAAATTATTAAGCAAGCAAAGCAGAACAAAAAACAAGTGCAAAAAGCGGGAAACAAATTGCCAACCAAGGACAACAGAAGATTCAATCGGTCCCCCTGCTCATAGTTATTTCAAATATGGACAAGACCTTTAGAGCTGATATGGATAAGTACATGGAATTATTGGACTCCAGAGCCAGGGTTGCTGCTAGACTAGTTGGCATCACTGTAGCACAAGCCAAAGAAAATGCTACCGCAACAGGTATGTCTCTTGGTCAATATTTAGGCTATGAAAATATGCCAATGAGTCAGATAGCACGGAAGTATGGCAAAGGAAAGCCTCTAGTCAGTCATGAGGAGCTCACGAGTCTATCAACACATATGCGAAATCTGCACGAATGGTACACTGTGCAAACAAAAAAAAGCGCTAGAAAGAATGGTTTTCGTTGGACGTTAGAAAGGAGCTTCACTTCAAAGATTACTCGATACAGATTCAAATGACCAAACTATTTAAGTTATACAATCAGCAAGCCCTTGACAAATCTATCCTCGGTTGCTATTGTCTATAAGTGATTTATTTTTGTAACTAAGTCTCTAGCTTAGCTCGTTCATTGCATGACTATATACACATTTGTTATATTATGTAGCATGAAGATGCTTGAATGCAAAAGGCTTAATAAATATGACGTTGGGTTCATTGACCCATATATCGTTAATGAATATACTCCAAGGAAATGGAGGATCGAGCATCATTACGTTAAGAAAATACTATTTCCTTATAACTTCACGTGAGTGTTTATGTCTTGTACACATTGTTTTTTTGCTTACTAGCTCGGTGTTAAGGCTAATTGATGAGTTATGTATGTCTGATTATGTAAACGTCCACATGTTCCACTAGATCCTGCTAAACATTCATGTTGTAAGTCCCTAGTTAAATCCATGACTCATTAAGTTGGGACCAAGAGAAGTGGAGCGATATGAAAGCAATGCTTCAGAAGTAATTTCAATCACTATCGCATTATATTCGCCTCTTTCATTCTTTTTTGATATCTAGTATTAATAACTCCTTTGTTCATTTTTTTTTTGCCAAGCAGGTCTTAGACACGGATCAAAAAGAAATAGAAGGTCCATTCAAAGATGAACTAACTTATAAAACGGTGAAGGGTTTACAACAGCCATCGGGGATTTATTTATGTGGATTCTATATTTGCGAGTACATTCGCGAGTTGACCCATGAGTGGGGAGTTGATTCAAGTTATATTCAAAGTTTGCGGGAGAATCTCGAGCTAGAACAATGTATACGAGCAATTCAAGAGAAATTGGTGGGATTTCTGATGAAGGAGGTCCTTGATGAAAGGAGAAAACATTATGTGAAGGACGAGGAACTCAATATGAATTAGTGATCTCCATATAATTGATATGATATATCATCAATGATCATGTAATTTCAAACATTTCCTTCTTTTTGATATGATCAAATATTATATATCCACTAGTAGAAAAAGGGTATATAGTCCCGTTTTGTAAAATCGGGACTAAAGGCCCCTATCTCTAGTCCCGATTTGTTAGAACCCGGGACTAGAGGTCACCGCATAGCCGTTTTTATAGCGGGGGGATGAAGGACGTTTAGTCCCGGTCGTAATACGGTCCTGGACTAAAGATTTTTTTTCAAATATTTTTCTTATTTTTTTCGAATTTTTTCTTAAACTTTTGAATTGTTTGACTTGTAATCCTCTCACTTGGAAAATTTTTAGTACTAAGTATATCTAATCTTAGGTCAAATTACACTTACGGTAAACTTCCCAGTCGGTCACCCATCCTAGCACTACTCCAACCTTAGCACGCTTAACTTCTCTGTTCCATCAGGATGTCCTCGCGTGAAGCCCATTTGTATCTTGTTGTCAACACTACCATATCTATCCTATTAGCCCATATCAATATGCCATACAACTTTATTTTTTAAAATTACAAACAACTATTTTAGTAATCAACAATAAATAAATAATAATAATATTTTAATCCAATGAAAGTAAAAAACCAAATAAAATAATATTTAATTTTTTTTGCCATTTATTCATTTAATATGGCATAAATAATATCTTTAATTTATAAATCGAAATTCGACAAATAATATATCCATAATTATCAGAAAAATGTGAGGAATCCAAATATGGAAAAAATAAAATTGCAAAAAAAATTAAATTTTTAAATAACTTTTTTCCCTTTCGAATTTAAAAAATCTAAAATAATCCAAAACGGCCTAAGCCTGTTGAAATCGAACTCACAATTTTTTCCACACATTTTGATAGGTTGTACATTTTTTTCCGATATCATACGCAAAAGTTATAGCCAATTTAATTTTTCTTGCCGGGGCCCGCACCCCTTTAGTCCCGGGCCGTATCATGACCCCGGACTAAACGGTGTTGCCCGTGCGCGAACCCCTTTAGTCCGGCCCGGGACTAAAGGTCCGGAACGACCCGGAACTAGAGTTTTCTCTGGCTCCTAGCCACCGAAAACGGTACGAACCGGGACTAGTGCTCATACTAGTCCCGGCCCATAACAAATCGGGACTAGTGTTAGACTTTAGATCGAACCGAAGACCTTTTTTCTACTAGTGATCTATGCTCGCAAGGGATCGAATATTAATTATATATATGCACCAACGTGAACTGCGTAAGTAGTAGCGTATAGAATAAGTGTATGCAAACATATTTGAAATTATAATGAAACATAAATTGTAAAAAAACGAAATAGGAAAAATAAAATAACAAGGAAAACACAGAATCATGCAGAGAAACACACGAATCTCTGCTGTCGTAAGAACTTGTTTAATCCCGGATAGTCTTATAGCCCGGAACTAGAGGTCATTTGATCCTATCACGCTTCTGCTGTCACGTGGTGTTCCAGTTTATAGCAAACCAAAACTAGAGATAGGGGCCTTTAGTTCCGAATTGACAGTGCCAAATACCAAAACAGCACTAGAGTCAGTTTCAGAGCGAAACTGGAGGTCCACCGATGTGTCCGATAACTATTGGCCCAGTCTCTATCCACGGCTAGTACTACCGAGACAAGCCGAGAATCGGATGCACGCTAACAAACACGTTCTTGTTGTGGTGGGCAAGAATATACTTAGATGCATGCATGCGCTGTATCGAGACGACGGGGGAAACATCGAAATGCAGTCAAGTGACACGACTTTTGGACATTTTACATCCGTGGCAACCTCGCATGCCGGCCAGGCAGTGAGTGCGTGCATGCGACCGAGCTAGCTAGCTACGTACCTAGAGGATATGGCGGTCGCGCCGTGAACACGGTGGATCGTGCATACTACTACTACTATATGAGATGCATTTACTTCATATTATGTACTATATACATGCACCCGGGCCACAAGTTGACTGATCGTGCTGCAACAGACAAGCGAATGAGTATCGCGGCGTGTGCGCGAAACCAAACTTCACAAGGGCCTTATTTGGACTTGAGTCGTCAGTTGTGCAGGAACTAGCTACTTTATGCACCATGGCTACTATGGCCTAGACGCTGGGTGTCCGTCCGAGCGGGGCGACGTTTTTTTATCGGGGCGACGTTTTTTTAAAGAGCACCCATATATTTCAAATTACACGGAGTAACATATGTGGGCACCAAAAGACATACCAGCGGAGACAAAACACGGGCTCTGCTCCGCTCATCCCAGCGGGTGACCGGGCGAGCACCTCCCTCCCTCTCCCGACCCCCCCCCCCCCTCACCTCCTCCCGCGTCGCCGCCGCCGGCCGAGCTGCTGAGCTAAGCACGCGCGGTGTCGGCGGCGGGGCGGGCCTTTACCCGGTTTGATTGAAGGGAGGCGCAGGGCCCCTCACGGCGGCGGTGCGGTGTTGATGGCGGTATGGGGTGGTCACTGCCGTGCAGGCAGGATGGTCGTGGTGAGGAGGGTGGCCCTCCGCAGCGGCGACAGCGGTGGGCTCAGCAGCATCCTAACAGCGCGGGCCCGATCTAGGCCAGGGAGGGCCCGATCTGGGCTGGCCGGACTGTGGCTGTTCTTCCCCGGTGGGGATGCTGGGCACTCTCCATGGCTGTGTGACCGAGGCGTCAGAACCTTACCGGGCAGGCAAGGATCTGGTGGCCACCGGGCAGGTCCAGGACGGGATCTGCGAGGTCGGGATGTATGGCGGCGTGGAGGTGCCGTGATGGCCATTTCTTCGACCTTATGTTGTTGCAGGAAGGCTTGTGCAGGCCTCCCTCGTCTCCGGTGATGGACCTATCATGGCAGTGGCGGGCGCTTTGGTGATCTTCCTCAGATCGATGGCGGGCCATCTACAATTCCAGGTGAACTCGGTGGCGACGACGCTACTGCTTGGCGGCAGGGATCTGCGGTGGCAGCGGATTCACTAGTGGACGGAGAAGGAGGAACTGACGCTCGGGTTGGCGGCGGCGGTGACACCCTTTCTGCAGTATTGCGACCGGGCTTCACGAGGCCTCTTGGGCGAGGCCGGACTAGTGAGGGCCTAGTTTGCCCCTGCTGCTACATCCGGTCGGCTATCACCCTCCAGCAGTGGAGGTAGTCCCCTCACGCGTGTGACTGTACGCTGACTCCCGCCGAAGTTCCTCCCTTTCGGTCATACTAGTCTCACACTATGGCTCATGTTGAGATGGCGGGGGTGACTGCAAGATGGTGGTGGCGTGTGCTGGTGGGCGGACTGCGTGGTGGAGCAATTCGAAGTGTCTGGGAGTGTGGTTTTTTGAGAGGTCGGGAGAAATCCTTATCTTCTAGACACCAACGTGGAGCCTCCTGCGGGTGTCACAGTCCTTCCTGAAGGGCATCGGTTGTATCTCTTCCCCACCTCCCGTAGTGTATCAGGGAAACCTTAGGACATGTCCGGGAAGCAGCGTCATTGTCGTTGCTTTCCTTCTTGGAGGTGTTGCTTGGTACACGACGCTTCGGAGTGCTAGGAGCGTGGTGGTAATCTTCCAGAGGGTGCAGCGGTTGCGGGTCATGCTTGTTTTCGTCAAGCCACTTTTATCGGCTTTGTTTTCTCTTCTTTTTCTTTTTTGTTCTTTTTGTTTTGTATTTTGGGTGTTGTGCTGTTTGGCCCAGCAGCCGTGTCAAACGGTTGCTATATTTATATAGCTGGGCGAAAGCCTGTTTCGAGAAAGACATACAGTCCTAATAAACATTACAGATAAAACCTAAGAGATCGAGAAATACAAAAAGATTCCTAAGATTTCCTGCAACTACCAAATCTAGCGGCCGCAGCCAAACTCCAGCGCCACCGAGACGAATGCCGAAAGAGACGTCCAGCCAGGCCCGGTCCTAATTTCTCGAGGGCCCGGGGCGAAATTTGGAAATGGGCCCCTCTGTACAGTATAAAAATAATATTTAATAAATATATGTATAATATTGTTAAGCCATTCAAAATGCATACAAAAAACATGATTTATATCTAACAATCTATTCATATTATGTTAATTTTCTTAACATAGTTAGAATCAAACTCACTAGCGATTGTATGTTTTTTTTGGTTCAGATGAGCGAAAACTCCAAATGGAGCCCAAGCTTCACGGTCTACAAAATTGTCACCTTTTTATTCAAAATTTCTAGAGAAATATACAAACACATATAGATGCCTACTATATAAGTACAAATTATATTGAATTATGTTTTTATGCCTAGGGAAATGAGACAAGAAAATGTGTTGATCGTGTGTGCTATTTTTTTATTTTTGAGAAGGTGATCGTGTGCTGCTTATACATGGATCGATCTGGCCATGGTCTAACCCACCGGCACTTAAATCTCTTGTAGTTACCGGCAAAAAAAATCTCTTGTAGCTAAACAAGGGAGAAATGGGCCACTCTAAGGCAAAGGAGAAAACGCTCGAAGCTAATAAAGTAAAATGGGCCCAACGCTCAGCCCACTAGGGACCAGCATATGTAATGTTTCGTTCTTTCTCTACCTGAAACTCACATGTCAAAACTGCTCTAATGGTGGCGCCAACGCTGCTCTCTTGCTGCAGACTTAGCTGGGGCCCGCTTGGCTTCTGGGGCCCGGGGCGGCCGCCCCTCCAGACCCACCTCAGGGTCGGCCCTGCGTCCAGCCTCGACCATTGCAATATCCAAAAAAACATCATCACCAATAAGACTTTGTGAGTCGACAAACAGGCTTGCTGCACGAAGCGAGACACATGTCGTTCTGGCAAGTCAACCGAGGGACTTTTCCGTGTTGTCTTGGACCAAGAGCTGTCGCCTCCCATCGACGAAGTCAGATAGGAACGACAAGTTCACCACCTTATAACCAACATATTTGCTCCAAAGAAATCACCTCGCCTGGACGCTAGCCCTGTCATAGATAACAATAAGACCTAGTGACACAACGAGAAACTGATCTCGCCAGATGTAAAAAACGGCGAGAAGACCAAGCCGTCGATCCGAAGGACCGACTAAAACATATTGCCAACTCCAAGACTTCACCATGAAGGACGTCGCTTGTGGGAGTAGAGTTGAGACAGATTTATTTGCCCGTGCGCCATTCCGATCATCCCAACGGCGCACCACAGCAGACGAGCCCTATCCCTAACTATTGAACGGAGAAACAAGCCCCCCTCTCCCTCTTGCTGCCAAAGCAACAAGCGGAGGGAGAGGGAACCAGCGTTCCCGTTGGATGAGACCAAGAGGAGTTTCTCCGCCGCCGCCTATCATTGAGGGAGAAGCGGAAGCGTTTTTTCGTGGGGGAGGGGGTGGTGGGGGTGACGCCGGGTGCACCAGATTGATACTTGTTCCGCCTCTCCCTCAATTTGGGGGTGAAGCGGGGCACCCAAAAGATATCGCTTGGGAGCTAGCTACGGTACCGATTGAGAGACACTCGGCAGCTCAGTCCGGTCGTCTAACCTACTATATATAAAGGGAGAGCTAGTAGTGCGCAGTGCACACGGACGACGGAGAAAGTCCTGTCATGTTCTTTGGTTGCGAGATGGACGACCATCATCCTTGGTGGCACTCCGACGACGAGGCGGATGGTGGCCACTACTACCCCACGTACGTACGCGTGCTATACTTGCATCATACTATATCATACCCCTATATATGAATGGGTGGGTCTTTGCAGTGATGATCTATTCGAGTTGGTTTGGCCATCCAAAGGAGGAGGAGGAGGACGTCCCACGGTTTAAATTTCCAGCTGACAGTCTACGTCGTCTCGGGTTCCAGCCATACCACTGCTTGCCTCTCCTCCATCCGAGAACGTCATGGCGGCTTGGCTCTATCCCATCGTCAGTGGCCAGGACCATCACTGCCATATTTTAGGGGCACTTGGGAAAAACCTCTAAAAGTAGTATCTTTAGAGGCACTTTGATGAAAATGCCTCTAAAGATAGTATCTTTAGGGGGCACTTAGCAAAATGCCTCTAAAGGTAGTATCTTTAGGGCACTTTGATGAAAATGCCTCTGTATCTTTAAAGGCACTTGGCAAAGTGCCTCTAAAGTTAGTATCTTTAGGAACGTTTTGATGAAAATGTCTCTAAATGTAGTATTTTTAGTGGCACTTGCAGAATGCCTATAAATGTAGTATTTTTAGATGCATTCTAAAGATAGTATCTTTAAGTACACTTGACGAGACATTTTTAGAAGTGTCCTTATCGAAAGTGTCCCTAAAAGTATATCGTGTACTAGTGGTACCGACTAAGACACTCGGCAGCTCAGTCCGGTCGTCGAACCTACTATTATATATAAAGGGAGAGTGCGCAGTGCACACGAGCGATGGAGAAAGTCCCGTCATGTTCTTAGGTTGCGAGATGGACCATCATCCTTGGTGGCACTCCGACGACGAGGCGGATGGTGGCCACTACCCCACGTACGTACGCGTGCTATACTTGCATCATACTATATCATACCCCTATTAGAGGGCCCTATATATGAATGGGTTGGGTCTTTGCAGTGATGATCTATTCGAGTTGGTGTGGCCATCCAGAGGAGGAGGAGGAGGAGGACGCCCCATGGTTTCCAGCTTACGGTCTAGGTCGTCTCGGGTTCCAGCCATACCACTGCTTGCCTCTCCTCCATCCGAGGACGTCATGGCGGCTTGGCTCTATCCCATCGTCAGTGGCCAGGACCATGCTGGAGGAGATGCTCTGGGACAGCCGGTGGTGGCGCCCAAGGAATCTAGCGAGACACCGACGATGGCCACGAGCAAAGGGATGTTGGGAACCAAGGTACAGATCGATCCATGCATCGTTGCTAAAGTAATTATATTCGTCTTGAAATATATATAATCTTCATGTTTGATCACAATCTTGTTGTAACGGAAACAATTCCATCATCTCAAGTCTGTTTTGTCAAAGCAATCATCGTGTGGACCCTTTCTTCTACGACCCTCTAAGGAGTAATATTACCATTAACATAGAGGTACATGCAAAGCAGGCACGTATTTTAATGACATGGTATGTCATTAAATGAGGAAAGATATTTGTGATAACTAGCTACCATAACATCATATAACTCAAGATAATATGTGTCTATATCCTAAAAAAGCCAAACTAGATTATGATACTATACACTCTAAAATTAGTAACATAAACTAGTGTCATATATGACATTATTTGCTGTTACTTTGCACTATGACTAGACTAAAATTGCAGAGAGTATATAGGAATGAATTGGCCCCACGGTGTGGGTTTTATGACAGGACACCAACAGAACAAGGAGCGACACCACCGAGAAGAAGGCATCCGGATCAGGATCAAGGAGCAAGAAGGTGCCGTCTCACCGCTCAGGAACAACACACAACCTTGCGGAAAAGGTGGTTAATTACTCGTGGGTCATACCCTAGTACTCTGACGCTTAAAGATTAGTCAAAAGTTAAATCTTACTAATTTTGACTAAATATTTTTAAAAAAATCTATATTTATAATACTAAATGGATATATTAGTAAATTACACTTTATGACAAATATATTAATATTGATTCGGTATTGTAAATGTTCATATATTTTTATGTATAAACGAGGTCAAACTTAGAAAACGATAAATTTTGACTAATCGTATGTTAGAACGGAAGGAGTATATGACACTTTTGCATCCTTGAATTTCTGTAGCTAGTTTCTTGTGTGCAGAAAAGGAGGTGTAGGATTAACGAGAAGCTGAGGACCCTGCAGCGGCTCGTCCCAGGATGCGACAAGGTCAGACCGAGTTCAGTAGGGGCATCCTGCCATACTTCCACCGCACCGCATGCGACCTGGAATATATCTCCACCACACCACTGTCCGTACGTCATGTATATCCATCTTTTAATTCCGTATGTATCTGATGATATAATGGACGGTCATTTGAGCAGTCCAACCAAGCGTCGACGCTGGAGCAGACCATCCAGTACATGAAGTTGCTGCAGCAGCAAGTCCAGGCAATGAACACCTGCAGGCCGGCACCACCACCAGCGCCGCTCTACGGCCCTGTCGCCATGCCCGCCGTTGCTCCAGGGACACCTGCGCAGGTGGTACCCTTCCTCGCCATGCTTCCGTACCCGCACTACCAAGCCACGATCACCCCCGCTGCAGCGGCGGGGGCGCCACAGTACCTACAGTCACAAGAAGGCGCTGCTCTGGGTGCACCTTCTGACCATACGCACCGCTCCGTATCTATGGAGCAGCAGCAACATCAGCTCAAGAAGGAGAAAGGGTGGAGGAGACCAAAAATGGTTCCAGCTGGGAATCGAGGTCTTGATGAGAATCGGACGGCTGGGACCACTTGAGTTTCATTTCCCTAATCTCGATAATTGTTCATTGTTCATTTTTTTTGTTTTATTAGTACTGCCTTACCATAAGAAGGGAGTTTGTAATGCTTTCGTGCTTTTATTCACCAACGCAGAGTTTGTCTGGTGCATTTTATATTAATAATCCCATAGGCCACTAGTAGAAAACAGGACACTAGTCCCGATTTGTAAGAGGCTTTAATCCCAGATTGCAATCCGGGACTAACGTATCGGGACTAAAGGTTAGGCCGTTAGTCCCGGTTCTGTTACAAACCGGGACTAGATTTTCTCCACGTGGCCGCTCTGTGCGCGCTGGGCTGGAGGATATTTAGTCCCGGTTCGTAAAGTTCTTCTGCTGCGGCAGCGTTTTGCACCAAACTGCTGCCACGGCAGGAGGTGGGGTTTTAGGTTTTTTTTTTGTGTTTGATTATTTTTCATTTTGTGTTTTTATATACATATTATTCTACGCTACTACATGCTGTATACATTGATGCATATATAATATAATTTTACTCGCGATAACATAAATACATATAAATATATACACAACCGAGACTAGAGCTCGTCTAATTGATTTACACCAAGATCATCATTACAACAGATACTGTCCTTTTATATCTATCCACGATTACACGAAGGTCTATCTTTGTTGTACTCTCCTTTTGAGTTTATGACGTCCCTGAGCAAAAATCCCGACAACTCCTCTTGAATTGCTAGTAGGCGTTCATGTGGTAGGAGCTTATCTCGCATCGCATCCAACTATATATAAAGAAGTAGATCATTATGAATGGAACTCAACAAAAACTATGGTATAGAATAAATTGCGAATATATTGTTTACGTACTTGAAGAAAGTCTGTGCCCTGCTCCATACACCCACGAATGAACTCACATACGTAATATCCACATAAATTACTCCCTTGTGACTGCGTCGCACACTTTTCGATCGAGAATATAATTCAATCAGATAATAATCAAGCATGACAATTGTAAGAATGATAATTATAATATTCACATAAATTAGTCCCCTAGATCTCGTACTACTTATCGGGACCGTACGAAAAGTGAGCTCCTCACGCCATTCACCCTGAACCTCCTTCGTGAACCTTTTCCAAACCCTGTCCGGCAAAAAAGAAATGAATGAGTTATTAATTAGTTTACATCTCAGAGAATGAACGAAAGAGACAGATATAGTAATTGAAATTACTTTTGGAGGCAATCAATTATGCTGCGGTAGTCTTCCATCGGCTTCTTTAATGAGTCCGAGATTTCAACTTTTGCATGGTCAACGTCAATGTTTAGAAGAATCCAGTGGAAGCTGCGATCGTTTATATACACTTAACATCGAGTAAACAAAAATTGAATGTGTACAAGACAATAAGACTCTTACCCATAGTTGTAAGGAAATAGTATTTGTGTCTTGTAATGTTGCTCCATTAAAAACATTAGCAAGTTATCCTCTGTTTCCTCGAGGTTATTTATTAGCGTATGTCCATTTACTCTCTTTGGGTCAACGAACCCAATGCTGTAGATTGACTTTCTTCTACATTCTTGAATCTTCATTATGCATATATAATAGCATACAGAAGGAGATATAGTGAGGATAACGACAGGAAATGAATTGAACGAGCTGAGTTAGTGACTTAATAACTTACAGACAATATATGTTGAGGAGGGACTTGTCGAGGGCGTCTAGGTTGAATAACTGAAATAGTCACAAAGTTCAATGGAGATATAGTCGGGACGGAAGTACTCCTCTCCAACTTTACATAGGAGAAATTGTCGCCCTTCCTTTGTGACTTTCAAGTACCAGATATGCAACAGTCGCATATGTGTTGGCAGATCATCGAATACCTCATCGCTGACCAGAGGCTCCCCGTAGACAAATTTTCGTGCTATTGGTCCCTTGGCGACATTATCTCCGCCGGCTAGAAGTGCTTCGACCGGCACGTTACACTCCTTGGCTAATTTAATAGCTATTTCCATATCTATTCCACCTTGTGTGGGATGGGGTAACACCT
Source organism: Avena sativa (assembly GCA_916181665.1). Lineage (NCBI taxonomy): Eukaryota > Viridiplantae > Streptophyta > Magnoliopsida > Poales > Poaceae > Avena > Avena sativa. Next base: position 7,025,844 of record OV702296.1, on the reverse strand, counting down.
TGAGCAGGGCAATGGATTGTTTTGCCTGTTTGCCGAGCTGGGCAACTTCTTTTGATTTTCTCCCACTTGTAGTACTGCTTGATGACTTCTCTTTTATTGTCTTCGTAAGACAGCGTTTATAGTCATCTTTCCTATTCAACACATGTTGGGATGGTTGGTCAAGGAATGCCTTGAAGTGCTTCTTGACTTTTGGATCAACTAGCACCTGTGGCTCGGGTTGTTTTGGTGCAAAATGGGCCTTCACTTCGGCCCCGGAGATCACCGCGTTTTCCTCATCAGTCCGGTGATAAGCTAACTTGGGAGGAGACGGCAGTACTCTTGGTAGGGGATCTTGTCGTTTTCAGCGTCGGGTCTCCCTCGACGTAGCGGTGTTATTCTTCCGCTTTCTTCCCTTTGATTCAGTGGGCGGAGGCGGAGGCGCCGGAGATGGAGATGCAGTCGCGCTGCGATCCCTCTTAGGAAGGGGTGGACTATTGTTTCTTGGTGGAGACGGTGGACTCGGAGGTGATGGTGGCCTTGGAGGTGATGGATTGCTTCTCGGAGGAGAAGATTTCCTTGGCGCCCAGCCTGGAAACACGATGTGTTGTTTTTTCCAAAGAATGATCCCACCCTCCACTTCTCCAAGTGTTTTCTCCCCTTCGCCTGCAGGGATGTCAAGCTCAAGTGATCGACATGTCAGTTCAACTTCATCCACACCGAAACGAGCATAGCCAGCTGGAATCTGACTTCCATGGTAGGTCGCTTCTGGTGGACAAGGTAAAGCAAAGCCGAGCGCCACCTTCATAGAAATGTTCTTCACTGTGACATGTAGCTCACAATATGTCCTTGCCTTGACTTCATCCACGGGGTAGAGAACCATCGTTGCATTATTGTCCATCAGCATTGGATTATTAGCTTGTACCTCCCTGGAAGCCACGCTGCTTCTCCGCTGAGATGGGCCCATCGGACTGTCTAACGCAGGATCTTGATGTCGGGCCAGTACTCTAAGTTCATTAATCTTCTCCTGCTGTAGCTTGAACATGGCTTGAAATTCCTCGTTCCTTTTTTCAACAGCCTCCAACCGCGCTGCCTCCTCCGCCTTCTGCCGGTTCGTTTTTCTGGATCGGCTTCTATAAGTGTCGATGTCAGCGGGAAACCCTGTCTTCCATGGAACAGATGGGACAAAGCCTCGTGTTCGTCCGACTTTTTCAGGATTCCCGAGGGCATATGTCAGCTCATCATTCTCTTTGTCGGGAATGAACTTTCCATCTTTTCTTAGTTGTATCACTTTAACAAGTTCATCTTTGTGTTTAGTAATGGCCTCCTTTGTAACAATAATCTCCCCGGTTTCAGTGTCATACGACCCCCCATGCCCAAGGAGCCAATTTTTTGACCTCACGGGCCACTGATGTGTAGCTGGCGTGACCCCTTTTAGACGCATTTTTTGCTCGGTTTTTGTTCACTTAGGCACGGCCGTCTTGTAGCCACATATCCCCATAGTATGGTGATATTTCGTTTTGGCCGCATTTAACTTGTTCTTTTCCGACTTGGCCGTAGCTGCTTCTGATTCCTTATATGTCACAAATGGGGCCCAGTTATCCCACTGCTTCTCCAGTGGTCCAATGAATGGCGGATTCAGCCCCGTCTTGGCAAAGTTGTTGTACAATCTTTTCTTCCAGTCCTTGAACTGTCCGCCCATCTTCTTAAGGGCCCACTTTCTGACTTGCAACCTCAATGCCTCAGTGAGTTCAGGAGTGTCCAATTCAGGCAGAGAGAAGTGTGCCATGAGTGAATTCCAAAGACCGTCTTTGGCTCTGTCATCGACAAAAGTTTCTCCAACTCGATCACTTCTCTTTCCTGGCTTATTCCACTTCTGAGTAGTGATCGAGATGGCGTTCCTTACTATCGCTATGCATTGGTATACAAATACACTTGCGGCCTCTTTCGGCTCCAAAGGTTCGCCACACTCAGACACTAGATCAATGGTGAAATGCATACCGTCGGCCAACTTTTTGGTCGGGCCTCGTTTCCTTGCAGAAGATTCGCCCGATGCGGAGGTCCAAGAGAAGAAACAGTCGTTAGTACATATATATATATATATATATATGAATCAACTAATGCATCTACTAGCTCGTGATCAGCAGAGGCTTTATATACCTCGCCGGTCTTTGCTATGGTGGTGTCTCCACCGTCAGTTCCACCATCGTCTCCACCAAAGAATACGTCATAGTCGTCTCTTCTGTCGGCTTCATCCAAGTTGAGGTATTGGGAGCCATCATCATCTCCATCATCGTCTGCTCCATCATAATTGTAACCTCCTGTACCCTCATCTATCATGTTGTACATGATGTGCTCTTCGTTGTCTATACCGTCCATAACTTAACTAATACAGAAGAAAGATAAAACCATTTTGCTTAATGCGATAAAATAAAGGAAGATAAAGTAATCCACCTTAAAAAATGCGATAAAGAAAGATAAAGTACCATTTAAACAACAATACATCTCGAATAATCCAGCTAGTACAATAATAAAGTACCAATTAAACAACAATACAACCCTATTACACATCTAGCTAGCTCAGCGAAGACGTCGAGCCCCGGCTACTAAGCCGCGGGAGGTGTGCACCCAAAGTGTAGGAACCATCACCGGAGAATATCTCAGGTAAGGTGCCTGAAGAAGCTGCCAGGTATTGGCGTCCCGGACTCCTAAAATGTGCATGTAGCGCCGGACATGCTCGTCCTCCTCCCCGACACGACGCTGTACCACCTCGTCGGGCGCCGGCTCCCTCCGCATCACACCTGGACCACTCGGCCGCCACCATAGAAGATCCGGGTCGACGACGACACCCGAATTCCTCACGAGATGACGTCCCCCGGCTGGTAGCACCTCCCAGTGCCAGCTCGGCGGAGCCCAGCCCCGTGGATGCCCGGCAATACTGTCTAGTAGCGCTCCGGGGGTCACGCCGAGTGAACGAGGATGAGGAATCGGCATATTCCTAAACACTAAATTAAACCTATATACTTTAAACATGATGAAAATAAATAGTATCAACTAAAATAAACTATATTAAACACTAACTCAATTCACTAACTAAAATAAACTATATTAAACACTAACTAAAATCCTAAAATTCACTAACTAGGAAAAATTACACTAAAATTCACTAACTAAAATCCTAAAATTCACTAACTAAGAAAAATTACACTAAAATTCACTAACTAAATTCACTAACTAAAATCCTAAAATTCACTAACTAAGAAAAATTACACTAAAATTCACTAACTAAATTCACTAACTAAAATCCTAAAATTCACTAACTAAGAAAAATTACACTAAAATTCACTAACTAAAATCCATACATCCGCACCTTCCTCTCTCACAACTATGGACAGTGCCTACTGGGCCATTCTGACCCTCGAGGAGACCTAGGCGTTGTGGGCCTCCAACTACCCTTGCCCGCCGGGCTACCGGCCGGCCGCCGGCTGGATGCTAAGCGCTGGAGGGGTTCCTGTCCCTCCTGTGCCTGACGGCTCCGCCAGACAGGCGGCCATCACGAACCACTTCTACCGAGAGCTCACGCCGGAGCAGCGGATGGATCCCCAGTGGGATCCCGACAACTATCACTCCTGGAATGCCTTCTTTGCTAACCGACGGGAAAGGGAGCTCGCTAGGTACGAGGGTGATGGCCCGCCCCCGATGAACCATAATGAAGTCGGTCGACGTCTGTGGTGGGCGAACCGTACTATCATCGGCGTGATGCGCTACATCGCCGGGGGAGACCATCCTCGCCTGCGGTGCCCACAAGTCTACCCGCCACAGAGCAACAAGAAGGCCCCTCCCCCGCCCGGTGGTAGCGGCATCGTCTTCCAGGAGACTCCTCCCCCGCCCGCCGTGAATTCGAGGCCGGTGTGGCAGGTGCCCCCAGTATATGCCATGGCTGGGCTGAGGATCTCTGGAGTGGCAGGTGACGATGACGATGATGATGACGATGACGAAGAAGACCCTGAAGCTGTGTACTATAGGACTAGGCATGATTATTACTAAAGGGGGTGGCTTTAGTCCTCAGTGTTAGCTAGTCCCGGTTTGTCCTGGTTTTTAATATTAATAAATGTCTAAGTGTTACCTAGTCTACAGTTTTGGTACCTGCCTACAGCAATCTCAGAAATTCCTTTATTAACCATGGAGCATCTTCCTTTAATAAATGAAAAATAGGATTAATTCACAAAAGATTTAATACATTACATCACCAACATGCACATCTAGTGTTTTGGTTCTCTTCTTGTCCGTAACCATGGAGCATCTTCCTTATTTAGCGATATGCTTGGGTCAGTTTTCACTTTGAATGGCGGAATTTCTTGAAATTTGTCATAATCTTCTAACATGTCTGTCCTGTCCTCAACTCCCACCATGTTTCTTTTTCCTGAAAGAACTATGTGGCGCTTTGGCTCATCGTATGATATTATATTCTTTTGCTTATCTTTCCTTTTTATCGGTCTAGTAGACATGTCCTTCACATAGAAAACTTGAGCCACATCATTGGCAAGGACGAATGGTTCGTCTCCGTACGCAAGATTATTGAGATCCACTGTTGTCATTCCATACAGATGGTCTACCGTTACCCCACCTCCTGTCATCTTGACCCATTTGCATCGAAACAATGGGACCTTGAAATTAGGACCATAGTCAAGTTTCCATATGTCCTCTATGTAACCATAATATGTGTCCTTTTTCCCATTCTCGTCCGTTGCATCAAATCGTACACCAATGTTTTGGTTGGTTCTCTTTTTATCTTGGGCGTGCGTGTAAAATATATTCCCATTGATCTCGTAACCTTGGAAAGTCAATATAGTTGAAGATGGAGACCTGGCCAACAAGTACAACTGATCTCGAACAGTGGTGTCATTCATGAGATGTGTCTGCAACCAACCGCCAAAAATCTTCACGTGTTCATCTCTAATCAACCTGTCAGACTGCCCCGGGTAGTTCGAGCGTACAATATTCTTGTGTACCTCGATATATGGAGCCACCAAGGTGGAACTTTGTAGAATTGTATAGTGTGCTTTAGTGAAAGAATGTCCATCCATACATATCTTTGCTTTCTTTCCTAGCGTGCCTTTTCCACTAAGTCTTCGTTCATGCCGTGATTCAGGTACACCGATCGGCTTAAGGTCAGGAATAAAGTCAACACAAAACTCAATGACCTCCTCTGTTCCATATCCCTTGGAGATGCTTCCTTCTGGCCTCACACGGTTGTGGACATATTTCATTAAGACTCCCATGAATCTCTCAAAGGGGAACATATTGTGTAGAAATACAGGACCGAGAATGGTAATCTCTTCAACTAGGTGAACTAGAAGGTGCGTCATTATGTTGAAGAAGGATGGTGGGAACACCAACTCAAAACTGACAAGACACTGGACCACATCTTTCTGTAACCCTGGTAGAATTTATGGATCGATTACCTTCTGAGAAATTGCATTGAGTAACGAACATAGCTTCACAATGGGTACTCTAACATTTTCCGGCAGAAGCCCCCTCAAAGCAACCAGAAGCAACTGCGTCATAAGCACGTGGCAGTCATGAGACTTCAGGTTCTGGATTTTTTTCTCTGCCATATTTATTATTCCCTTTATATTGGACGAGAATCCAGAAGGAACCTTGATACTACTCAGGCATTCAAAAAAGATTTCCTTCTCTTCCTTGGTAAGAGCGTAGCTGGTAGTACCTTGAAACAACTCTGGATGCCTGCCTTATCGGTCTTTCATACGTTGTTGGTCCTGTCGTGCTTCTGGTGTATCTTTATTATTTCCATACACGCCCAAGAAGCCTAGCAGTATCACGCAAACATTCTTCGTCAGGTGCATCACGTCGATTGCAGAGCGGACCTCTAAGACATTCCAATAGGGTAGCTCCCAAAATATAGATTTCTTCTTCCACATGGGTGCGTGTCCGCCAGCTTCCTTCGGAACGGACTGTCCGCCAGGACCCTTTCCAAAGATTACTTTTAAATCCTTCACCATATCAAATACATCATCACCAGTACGACGGACAGGCTTACTCCGGTGATCTGCTTCACCATTAAAATGCTTGCCTTTCCTTCTTGCACTTATCCAAATAAATACTTTCAGTGTCATCTAAACAGTGTGTGCATGCATTGTATCCCTTGTTTGTCTGTCCTGAAATGTTACTAAGAGCAGGCCAATCATTGATGGTTACGAACAACAATGCCCGTAGGTTAAATTCCTCACGTTTGTGCTCATCCCACACATGTACACCTTGTCCGTGCCATAGCTGTAAAAGTTCTTCAACTAATGGCCTTAGGTATACATCAATGTCGTTGCCGGGTTGCTTCGGGCCTTGGATGAGCACTGGCATCATAATGAACTTCCCCTTCATGCACAACCAAGGAGGAAGGTTATACATACACAAAGTCACAGGCCATGTGCTATGACTGCAGCTCTGCTCCCCAAAGGGATTCATGCCATCCGTACTTAGACCACACCATAAGTTTTTCGCGTCACCTGAAAAGTCCGGGTACTTTCTCTCAATTTTTCTCCACCGCGACCCATCAACGGGGTGTCTCAACATCTCGTCCTTCTTACGGTCTTCTTTGTGCCATCGCAACAATTTGGCATGCTCTTCGTTTCTGAACAAACGTTTCAGCCATGGTATTATAGGAGCATACCACATCACCTTGGCGGGAACCCTCTTCCTCGTGCGCTCCCCCTCAACATCACCAGGGTCATCTCGTCGGATCTTATACCGCAATGCAGTGCATACCAGGCATGTATCCAAATTCTCGTACTGATCACCGCGATAGAGGATGCAGTCATTAATGCATGCATGTATCTTCTGTACCTCTAATCCAAGAGGGCAGACAACCTTCTTTGCTTCGTAAGTACTGACGGGCAGTTTGTTATCCTTTGGAAGCAGCTTCTTCATTATCTTCAACAACTTTTCAAATCCCTTGTCAGGCACACTGACCCCTGCCTTCCATTTCAGCAATTCCAGTGTGCTGCCTAGCTTTTTGTGGCCATCTTCGCAATTGGGGTACAACAATTTGTTGTGATCATCTAACATCTGCTCAAATTTCAACCTCTCCCTTTCGCTATCACATTCTCCCTTTGCATCAGCAATGGACCGACCAAGATCATCATCTGGCTCATATGATGCACGGTCTTCTACTTCTTCTTCATCATTGTCTTCCATTGTAGTACCACCGTATTCAGGGGACATAGGATAGCTGTCATCATTCTCTTCATCATCATTGTCTTCCATCATAACCCCTCTTTCTCCGTGCTTGGTCCAACAATTATAGCCAGACATGAAACCGAACCGAAACAAGTGGCCATGAAGGACTCTTGAGGAAGAGTATTCCTTCTGATTCCGACACTCACCACATGGACAACAGATAAAACCATTCTGCTGGTTTGACTCTACCACAACGAGAAAAGAACGCACGCCTTTAATGAACTCGTCAGAGATTCGGTCAGCGTACATCCATTGTCGTCTCATCTTCATTTTATAAGTTCATCAAACAAAATCACGATGCTAAGACTAGTACTAGTCTAAAAATAAAAGAACGCATCATATACATATAACAAGCACTGATTTTAAAAAATTTCTACTATATCTTTAGTCCCGGTTGGACACAGCAACCGGGACTAAAGGGGTTGCGGCAGGCTGGGGCCGACATGAGCCCGTTTAGTCCTGAATGGTGTCTCCAATCGGGACTAAAAGTGGGTGACGACACTATATGTCGTGAGTGGACACTATGCCAGTGAGTGGCGACACTGTTTCAGTGGGTGGCGACAATATGACTGGGGTGAGTGTCGACATTATGTCATGAGTGTCGACACTATGTTGTGCTGCTTAATCTATAAATAGGCTTCCTTGTGAACTATCAACTGCAAGGAAGATCATGTGCGAGACCAGGGACACCACTACGGCGGAACTTCTCGAAGATGTCTTAGGACCTCGTCCTCAGTCATCTTCGAGGAGCTCGCCGTAGAGGCACTCCCTAATATGTGAAATTAGTTAGCTCCACCAGCATACTAATTTAGCTAGAAAAGATATGAACTGAAAGATGGTGTGCGAGAGCAGGGACACCACTATGGCAGAGCTTCTCGAAGATGGCTTAGAATGCCTCGTCCTCAGACATCTTCGAGGAGCTCGCCAGAGAGGTACTCCCTAATTTAATTTGGTAGCTCCTTGGCGTGTTCATGTTTTTGTTCTTAATTTCTTGCTTAACTGGCCGATGATTAACTAAAATGCTAGGGCGCCACTATATATATGTGTGTCTTCATAGTTTTGGTACTTATTTTTGTTTCAATGGATTTTGTGACGACAGGTAGAAGAAAGAAGAATATTTTGTTGCTCGACGGTGACATGATGCACTGTGAACCGACCGGATTTCAAGACAACGTGTCAAACCAAGATATGTATATAGGATGAACTCATGTATCTATGTGCTTCGATGAATAAAATGAATTTCGAGAACTATATGTGCCAAATTAACCAGATATACAGAGATAGAACCCACACAAAATCTATCCATTTCTAGAGCATGAAATGAGCTAAAACAAGCAATGAGAGATGAAATGATGAAGTTGCTAACCTCTTAGGACCCTTGATAGATGTGGAGCCAAAAAATCTTCACAAACCTTGAGAAAAATGGGGAAGAACTCGATATTGAGGGGAGAAATTTGAGAGGGATGATTGTGTGAGCTTGAAATGGCTCGGGCTGGGAAGGGGAAGAAGATATAGTCGGGGACTTTAGTCTCGGTTTGAGAAACAAACCGGGGCTAAAGGTCCACGCATATGCTCTTTTCCAGCGCCAGACCCTTTAGCTCCGGTTTGTTAAACGAACCGGGGCTAAAGTTCACATACGAACCAGGGCTAATGAATTCTGGTCCCTGCGGCCGTTTCTAGCCGTTGGGACCAGGGCATTAGTCCCGGTTTGTACCAGAACCGGGACTAATGCTCTGGAACAAAGGTCCGTTTTCTATTAGTGCCATATAATGCGTTTGGTCAACATGAAGACGATGTCATTTCGGTCCAACGGTTGAAAATAAACGGAGAATTCCTGTAGGAGGTGTGCTTCAGTTCCCCCCACCCCACCCCCCAACCCCCAACCGCAAACTTATAAAACTGAAAACACAAATACAGCTAGAATTTTCCGATACCCTTAATGCACTCTGAACCGAAGGGGTATCCGCCAATCCTGGCCATCGTTGTGTGTTCAGTTACCTAAGTTTGGTGAAGAGGGGGGACATCGAAGCAAAACTCTTCCTGTAAATGTGATCATTCGGTGCCTGGCTTTCATGAAGTTGGCCTTGTTTGTAGGAGAGCACGTCTAGTTCTAGTAGAAAATAGGTCTTTCATTCGCTCGGGCCTAGAGCATTTGTCCCGGTCACACCACGAACCAGGACTAATGCTCGCATTCGTCCCGTTTCGAGTGATCGGAGCATTTCTCGGGAGCCGGAGGCATTGGTCCCGGTTCCTAAGGGACCATTCGTCCCGGTTTATGACACAAACCGGGATTAAAGATATGCGGCAGGCCACGTGCCCTGTCGCACACCTTTAGTCCCGGTTTGTATCACAATCTGGGGAGAATAGTTCTTGCCTATCAATACGCATCCAGCCCTCTCCCTCCCTCCTTTTTTTCTTGGTAAAAGGTGTGAGATGTGTGTGCTAGTTTGTTTTTTCCTATGCACGGAAGGTGTTCGATGAAATTCTTGAGTGAATGATGACAATTTATTTCACACAAAACAAAAATGATATGAGGTGCCCGAGCCACAAATGAGCTTTATCCTCTTTATTTCCTCCTCAATCGAAGTTTGCAACCTTATCATTTTATCTGTCATTGATACAAGGCATGTGTCGATGTAAAGTGGTCATTTCACTATTTATGATATTATGTAATGTTTTTTGATAAACTTAATTATATGATGCATATGAACAGGCGGGAATGGATGTACGGTGACCGACGTTAATCCGAGTACATTAAGGGCGTGGATAAATTGACCGATGTGGCTAAGGCAAACAAAGAGAGGGCGTGGATAAATTGATAGATGTGGCTAAGGCAAACAAAGAGAATGGTTTTATGCATTGTCCATATGTTCAATGTTGGAATGACAAGGAATACTCTTCCTCCAAAATCATTTGCGGCCACCTGGTTTGGAAAGGTTTCATGCCTAGCTATAATTGTTGCACCAAGCATAGAGAAAGAGAGGTTATGATAGAAGACAATGAAGAATAAGAGGATGATGATAACAACTATCCTATGCTCCCTGAATACGGTGATACTGTATTGGAAGAAAATGAAGAGGAAGGAGGTGAAGAACGATCATCATATGAGCCCGCTGATGATTTTGGCGAGACTGCGAAACATAAAAGGAGAGGTTGAAGTTGGAGGGCATGTTAGAAGATCACAAAAAAATGTTGTACCCAAATTGCGAAGATGGCAAAATAAAGCTCGGTACCACTCTGGAATTGCTGCGATGGAAGGCAGAGTGTGGTCTAGCTGACTCCGCATTTGAGAAGTTGCTAAAAATAATGAAGACGAAGCTTCCAAAGGATAGCAAATTTTCCGAGAGTATGTACAAAGCAAAGAAGACTCTCTGACCTCTAGGATTAGATATGCAGAAGATACATGCGTGCCCTAATGACTACATCCTCTACCAAGGTGAGGAGTACGAGAATTTAGATAAATGCTTGGTATGTACTGCATTGCGGTATAAGATCGGACGAGATGACCCTGGTGATGTTGGGGGTGAGCCCCCCGAAAGAGGGTTCCTGTACGGTTATGTGGTATGCTCTTATAATACCATAGTTGAAACGTCTATTCAGAAATAAAGAGTGTTTCAGGTTGTTGCGATGTTACAAATAAGACCGTAATAAAGACGGGAAGTTGGGACACACTGTTGATGGGTCGTAGTGGAGAAAAATCGAGAGAGACTTCCCGGACTTTACATGCGACGCAAGAAACTTATGGTTTGGTCTTAGTACGGATGGCATGAATCCTTTTGGAAAGCAGAGCTGCAGTCATAGCACCTGACATGTGACTATGTATCTACAACCTTCCTCCTTGGTTGTTCATGAATCATAAGTTTAGTATGATGCCAGTGCTCATCCAAGGCCCGAAGAAACCCGGAAACGGCATTGATGTGTACCTAAGGCCATTAGTTGAAGAACTCTTACAGCTGTGGGGAAAACCAGGTGTACGTGTGTGGAATAAGCACAAACAGGAACCATTTGACCTAGGAGCGTTTCTTTTCTAACCATCAATGATTGGCCTACTCTTAGTAACCTTTCAGGACAGACAAACAAGGGATCTAAGTCATGCACACACTGTTTAGATAAGACTGAATGTACATATTTGCATAAATGCAAGAATGTTGTGTACCTGGGGAATCGTCGATTTCTTCCCACCAATCATCCCGTAAGAAAGAAAAGCATTTCAAAGGTGAGGCAGAGCACTGGAAGAAGCCTGGCATCCATACTGGTGATGATGTATTTGGTATGGTCAAGGACATAGAAGTAATATTTGGAAAGGGTCCTGGCGGTCAATCTGTTCCGAACGACGTCGCTACCGGACACGTGCCCATGTGGAAGAAGAAACATTTATTTTGGGAGCTACCCTACTGGAAAGTCCTACATGTCTACTCTTCAATCAACATGATGCACGTGACGAAGAATCTTTGCGTGAACCTACTAGGCTTCCTGGGCGTGTATGGGAAGACAAAAGAAACACCAGAAGCACGGGAGGACCAGCAACTTATGTAAGACCCAAAGAACATGCAGACATAGAACAAGAAAGAAAAAGGGCGTCACTTAAGTGATGCCATCTATTCTCTTACCAATGTAGAGAAGGAAATCGTTTTTGAATTCCTTTACAGTATCAAGGTGTAATCTAGCTTCTCGTCTAATATAATGGGAATAATAAATATGGCCGAGAAAAATTTCCAAAACCTGAAGTCTAATGACTGTCACGTGATTATAGTTTCTTCCGGTTGCATTGAGGGTGCTTCTACCAGAAAATGTTCAAGTACCCATTGTGAAGCTATGTGCATTTCTCAATGCAATATCTCACAAGGTAATCAATCCAGATATTCTGCCAAGGTTACAGAGCATATATGTGTTCCAATGTCTTGTTAGTTTTGAGTTTGTGTTCCCACCATCCCTCTTCAAAATTATGACGCATCTCCTGGTTCAGCTAGTGGAAGATATTGCCATTCTCGGTCCTATATTTGTACACAATATGTTCCCCTTTGAGATGGGAGTCTTAAAGAAATATGTTCATAACAGTGCTAGGCCAGAAGGAAGAATCTCCAAGTGCTATGGAACAAAGGAGGTCATTGATTTTTGTGTTGACTTTATTCCTGACCTTAAGCCGATTGGTGTTCCTGACTCACGACATGTGGGGAGACTGAGTGGAAAATACACGTGATGACTGCAAGTACGCAGATCATTTCTAGCTAGTTTCAAAATAAAGATATCGATCCCACATGGAGCAGGAGTTTGAAGTCTAATAATTCTTGAAGTAAATACTAAAATAGAAATGCTGAAATAAAGTTCTAAGTAACAAGATAAAATGAGAGTGTTGTGTAAAAATGTGTTTTTGGTTTTTTGGCATAAGAGAACAATAAGAAAAGTAAAACAAACTGAATACAGAAAATAAGTATCACGTGTGTAAAAGACATTTGACACCGCAATGGGGAAAAACGTTCTCAGGGAGTAGCAGATACACCTCTAGCATTTATAAAGGGCTAAGGTAAAGATTATTATCATGAAGATTCTCAACTATCTATGTGTGGGAGAAACTCCCTATTTTGACAAATAGGCAGCAACCACTGCTCACATCATCCACAGCAGACAACAATCAACATCAATTGAATTACCGCGCTATTAAGGGACTTGATCCCACAGGACGTATCCCATGGCATGGATAGTGTTCCATGAGTTTCATCTCTTCCCAAGTTTATACATAAGAAGTGCCAATAGCTTTATAGTAACTGTAAGTTCTAACACACCTCCTTCTACCAACAAGTAGTTCCCTCCATCAAGTCCCCATAAGAGGCAAATATTGAGAGGTCGACTTCTCCCAACATCAAGATGAAGACATCTCACACATGGTCACAACGATGAATATCATAATAAACTTTATATTATTTCAATCTCATACTAGGGTTTCTCCATCTCCCTAAGAACTAATGATCTACTCAGACATGGAGGCAATCAACATCATGGCAAAGACAATGGAATCTATCATAGATGAATATTACTTGTATAAATCCACAACAAGTAAGGGAATTACAACAAGATCTAGACAAGATGTAGATGGGATAGATGGAGATGGTGGTGATGCAGCGGTTGATGATGTAGATCGATGCCTTAGCCTCCCGGATCTGTGTAGGGCAAAGATGGATCCCCGATGGATGAGTTCCCCCTCCAGATGCCTTCCGAAGCTAAGGTTTCAGCGATTTCTGGTTGTTTTGTATGTTGTATCTCCGATCCAGTTACATGGGGTGAAACTATTTGAGGAGGCTGTGTCAGCGCCAACTATACGGCGGGAACTATACGGCCAGGAAAGTTCCTCCCGCCGTATAGTTGCACGTTAAACCTTTTGTGTCCTCCAATTTCTTAGGGTTTTCTTCTGGTGTTATTAATATTTTCCAAATAAGCGATTTACGTTGTTTTTGAATCCTTTACGCTCCAATACAACTAGTCTAAGAATTGTGTCCATCGTATCCTGATCCTGGTGAAAATAGATATAAAAGATATGCGTGAACGCCGTAAAATGAAAAGATCCTACAACTATAATGTAAAATAATAATATAAAGCATAATGCAAATATGCACTCATCAACTTCGCCAAGCTTAGACTCTTGCTCGTCTCGAGCAAGTTTATCTTAATGGATGTGATCCTCATATTCATGAAGCTAAGTCGATAAAATAAATGAGGCAGTTGCATCATGTGTTTATCATATATGATACATAGGAATAAGTTCATGAATAGTACCTACTCGAACCATCCGAATAATATTAGCAGGCTTCCACACCTTCATTTAATAGTTCATGAAAGATCACTCTCAGCATGATGTAAAAGTATTCGGTTCGACCGAATGAGTTAGCGAGGTAGTCCCAAGTGTTTTAGGATTAACATATTCACCTGGGATTCAAAATATCAAACGTTTCTTTCTCTTACTATAGTATAGTGGTATATGCCTACTTGCTCTTTGCACATTCGCTCTTTTTCTTCTGTCTTTTCTTCTTTCTTTTTATATATATGTTCTCACACTTTTGTTTAAGTGATGTGCAAAGAAGCTAGCCATACATTCCACTTCGTGTAGGAATTCAAAGTTTAACGATCTCAATTACCCAATTCCAATTGTATATGAAGCATATTTTATAGCTTGAATATTCTATCTCGTCATTGTTCTCACTCTAATTTGATAGAACTTTTAATTTTCCTTTGTTCAAGGTTTCTTTTTCAATCTAATTCATTAGATAAATTTTCCTTTGTAAATCAAACCATGAACTTACAACATATTGACCAAATTATCTATGTTCCATTAATACCAATGGTATGGAAGACTCCTATTGCTATCATCAAGTGCAGGTAAAATTATACTCAAGCCATTCATATATCTAATAAGATAAGCACAAACTCTGTAATGCTCCATATATTATAATAAACTCGTAATTTCATAAAAGGGATCTTCTATTCCTGAAGGGAATTCTAATGACGCAAACTTTATTGCTAAACTTGAACTAATGCAAAAACTAGAATAGTACTAAAAACTTATAAGATAGATTACAAGGTCTTAAAGATCTCCCTAAGGTTGGAATCAAGCCAGGCGGGACCAAATAATCCCTCGCGATTATTTGATACCATGATTATTGTAGATCACTGTGACGCCATGGCATGTAGCACCGCGGTGCGAAACTTCTTGTTGGTATCCCCAGGGAAGTGATGCGGCTATAGCCCTTGTGCAAATCAGATTGCAAAGTGTCCACCTTATCTGCGAGTCACCAATGGGAGAAGATCATCCTTCTTCTCTATCTCCTTGAGACGGTGGTGGACTTCAACGCGATGGAGTAGCTTGATGTTTGTGAAATATAGCCATCCATGTTCGCATTTAAACTAGATATTATTCATACATTTGATGAAATATCTCTCTAAATCCTTCCACCAATGCCTAATGATCAAAGGGGTATGCAATCCTTTCTTGCTATTTTTTCCTGCGCAGATAATGACGTATGATGATGGGAATCACTACATAAATGCCAAAGATACGAGATTTCTAACACGTCAAAGAAACCAGGAGCCATGAAGTCAAGGCAAAAGCCTTAACGACCAACTATACGATGGGAAATTTATTCTGGCCGTATAGTTTCGGCTGTATATTTGCCATCAACTTCATTAGGTGAAATAGAACAACTTTCGTGAAGGGACCCCTATATAAAGAGGCTTCGGGCGACAGGAAACGGCGCTTCTTTAGACCCCAACTCTCCCTGCCACCAGAAGTCGCCACACCGGAGGAATAGATCTAGATCTAAACCTCTAAAACCTTCTCCATCACCATACCCATCTTCTGCCACTTGTAATAGTAGATCTCGTCTCTATTTGGTGATATTTTAAGACTATTTTCTATCAACCTTATGATCTCTATTACAAAGTTTATGATTGTTGATTTGATCTCTATGTGTGAGTAATTCTCCTTGGGCTAAGGGCCTGGGCCTAGCCATGTAGCTTTTGTGCATGTTATTTATGATAGATGGGATCATGTATTAGTTTGTATGACATGATGATTGTAGTACCCTCTCTTGCCTCAATCTAAGGACTTGCCAGCTACCCAAGACCCCGAGGATTGATCTAGGTAAAAGGAGTATGAGTAATGACTGGTCTGTAGGATGGGAACCCTGTGACAGAAGGCGTAGTACGGCTGTATGTGAGGAATTTACTTGGGATTAACGGTGACATAACTATGTCTATCATTAGTTTTCTTTATTATATGTATGAGACTAGTAGGTTATTCCTATAAGCAGTTACGGAGGCGATAAAAATTATGGGTGCACTGCCCACATATAATTACCTTGCTCTAACAATTACATACATACTTTATTATTATCTATTATTCCAATCAGGTGTTTTGCACAACTACTGGTGAAAACCAAATACCCTAGGCCGTCTCTCTCTCCATCGTCATCAACAACAACAAAAAGATCGAAACTCCTGGTCCAGTGAAAACAAAAAAGGAATTCTAAAAATCTCAAAGGTCCATTTGAGTAATCTCACTTTGCTTTCTGCTTCCCGAGGATTCGATAAACCTAGGTCTACTAGGGAAAAATAGCTATACTACATCCATAATCTGGATCGAAGGTATCAACCCTTTTTTTGGCGCCATTGCCAGGGAAGCAATAGCTACCCTGGTGAAGTTAGTAGGAACCTTGCTAGTTTTAATTCTTGTTTTTAATTTTGTTACTTTTCTTCCAGTCTTTATTTGGAAAACCAAAAAAAATAGTCTTTTAATTCTTGTTTTATCATTATTAGTACTTGTTTAATAAAATACAAAAACATAGGAAGTATGGCTGAAAAGAAGCTAGGGGAGTTTGCAACTCCCAACAATGATTATTTGCGCACTCCTATTACTCAGCCAGCAATGGCTGCTGAATATTATGAAATCAAGCCCCACTATTTAAGTTTGGTTCAACATAATCAATTTGGAGGCTCTGCTGTTGAAGATGCATGTATGCTCTTAAATACTTTCACTGAAATATGTCATATGATGCATTAAAGATGTTGAGACCGATGCGGTAAAGTTGCGCTTATTTCCTTTCTCTATTAGACGAAGAGCAAAAGAATGGTTGTTATCTTTGCCTAAAAATACTATTGCATCATGGATGGAATGTACTTCTTTATTTATGACTAAATTCTTTCCACCTGCCAATACTATGCAAATCAGATCTAATATTACTGGTTTTAGACAGGAAGAGTGTGAGCCACTAGCGCTTGCATGGGAGAGAATGAAAGAATGCATGAGAAAATGTCCCCGCCATGGGATGGAAGATTGGTTAATTCTCCATTTATTTTATAATGCTCTTAACCCTCTGTCTAAGTCTATGCTTGATACTTCAGCTAGAGGAACTTTTATGGATAAGCAAATTACCGAAGCAAAGCAGCTGCTAGACAATATGCAAGACAACCATGCCCAATGCCATGTGGAAAGATCAAACATAACGAAGGTGAACTCCGTCACACCTCAAGAAAATGAAGAACTGAATGATAAATTGAATGAGTTCATATTAGCTATTAAAGGTAAGGAAACCCAGGTAAAAGCTACTCCCGAACCAACTATTGAAGAAATAAACTTCATACCTCGTAACGATTATAACCCTGCATGGAAAAATAATTATAATCCAAATTTTCAGAAATATTATTATAGTCCTACAGGTAACTCTAAATAATAATATGGCATCAAGCAATAGTAGTCTCCAAGAAACTCTTAAATATTTTCTGGACTCAAAAATGAGCAAAACAATATTCTTATCAAAATTACGGAGAACCATGATGAAATGCTTGGTAAATTATCTAACAAAGCTATTAGTTTGAGGAATGATTTGCCAGCTCTCCAAGAAAGAACAAGGATCGTTGAGGCATAGCTAGGTAAGATAACCGAGAGTCAAACTCTCATTCTGGCTAAATTTGCAGGTAAAGCTGAGCCCGATTCGGTAGAAGACCTCAAGATGATAAGAGTCCAAAGGGAGGAGCCTGAAGAATTCGATTATAGCAATGCTCCTTTACCGAACTACATAGTTGAAGATCTTGTAAAAAGGATCAATGTCAAGATTCTGGTAAGTGAAGGAAATGAGGAAGCTATGTATCAACACTTTGTTAATCAAGTAGCAATGAAGGTACGTGAGCTTGAGGAAGAATATAAGAAAATTGCTGAAAAATTGCCTGTTAAGCTAGATGATATATTTGACCTACTATTAAGATAAAAATTGGGACTAATGAAATAGCTTCACTGTGTGATCTAGGTGCAAATGTTTCAACAATTCCAAAGAGTCTTTTTAATAAGTTAAATCTTGGCTCTTTTGATTTCATCGAACTAAAATTGCATCTAGCAGATTATACTTATAATCAAGCAGTAGGCATTAAATATAATAACTTAGTGTACATTAAAGGCTATACAGTTGTGACATGTCCTGCTCGTATTGATTTTGTTATTGTTAACATGCTTGAAGATGCTACTGCTTCTATCATATTAGTTTGTCCTTTCTTAAGAACTATTAAGGCTTTAATCAATTTGCATGAAGGGAACGTGAAGCTCCAATTGCCTTCATGGGATCCTTTTGTTATTTATTTTCCAGGGAAAAAGAAAGCCAAGAAAGATGAGAAGGAGGGCATCACTTTGAAGGCCAACTATTTTGGAGTGGGTGTTCCACTCATATGGACTAAGTGAGCAACAACAAGGTCAAGCTATTGACCATAAAAGAGCGCTGCATGAGAGGCAACCCATGTGAAATAAAGGTTTGAGTTAAGTTTTTAAATTTTAGTTTAAGTTTTATGTTGAATAAATAGTGCTAGAAAACTCCAGTGTGAAGGAGAGATTCAGCAGTACTAAAAATTCATGTTTTATACACATCAAAGTTGGTCGACAATTTAGTCTGTCATTTTTCAGTCAAAACAAGGTGTTTCGTTAAGTTTTAGTCTAATAATTAATTCTTCAAGAAATATGGCGGGAATAAAAATTCAGCAGTATAGTCACAGCCACTAGGAAAGAAGCCCTAGAAACCCTAATTTAGATTAAGTTTCGTTAAGTTTTAGTATAGACAATTTAGATTAAGTTTTAGTCTAAGGAGAGATTCAGCAGTACTGATGCTTTGATGATCAACTATATGGCGGGAATAAAAATTCCCGTCGTATACCTCCGGACATATAGATATTTGGCCCATCAACATTTTTTCATCACAGGATACAAAAGGTTTGACAACCAACTATCCCGCGGGAACAAAAGTTTTGGTCGTATAGTCACAGCCACTAGGAAAGAAGCCCTAGAAACCCTAATTTTTTGCCGTCAGACCAACTATACAGCGGGAACAAGTGTTCCGGCCATATAGTTGCAGCCGTATAGTTGCATCTAACCGCATAAACGCATGGTAAGGTACCCAAAACATCAATCCTTTTTCTCTCTTCTACCTCCATACTATCTTAAAACCTCAAGGGATCTTCCCCTCTACTCAATTTCGTTTGATTTCCTCGCACACAAGTGATCTACGGTATGTTTCTCCTCTGATCCTCCAATTACTTTTCGCGAATTCATCTCTGATCTATTGTCATTATCAATCTAGGGGGAGACTTATTTTTAACTATTTGCCATGATTATCTTGCCTAGATTATTATGAGATTCTTTAGTGTGCTATGATGATGATTATGTTATGACTATTACTGTTGGATCAAAAAGTTTGATATTTTCTTTCTTATTTATTTTTAGAAGATGAACACGAGGATCCAGACGCGTGCTCTTTCCGCCGCTAGTTCTTCTCGGGATGTGATGGCGCCTAAGTTGATGTAGGAGCGCTTCGCTGGAAACCCCAAGAACAAGCTGTGAAGCAGCACATCAGCAAGTCTTCCCTCAGTAGAGACCGAGGTTATCGAGCCAGAAGGAGGAAGGAAACGTCACACAGGTGTTGTAAGCAACACGGAGACCTGCACAACACAAACTCAAGACTTTGCCCCAATGAATTAGTGAGGTTGTCAAGCTCACCGGTTTGCTGTAAAAAAGGATTAAACGAATGGTGTGGAAGGTAATGGTTTGTAGCGAGTAAACAAGTAACAGTGGAGGATGTATTGATGGTAAAGATTGGACCAGGGTCCATAGTTCACTACAGGTGCTCTCCTTAGATAAACAACATGACATTAAGGGTAAACAAATTACAGCATGGTAATTGACAGGAACTAAGCAAGGCATAACGATGCAATTACTAGTCAGAAAGATCCTATGAGATTCGATTGGGCAATACAACAAGATACATAGACCGCCATCCAACTGCATCCATGACTAGAATTACACCTTCAGGTTATCATCCGAACCCCCTCCAGTATTAAGTTGCAAGCAACAGACAACTCCTTTAAAAAAAGTGTGTAAGGTAAACAGTCCACATGTTCCATGAACAAGAGACCGTTGTTTTGTCCCTAGTACCAATAGCACATCTACAACCGAAGAGATTATTGTCACTTCCCTTGGAAACTAGAGACATGAACCCACTATCGAGCATAAATACCCCCTCTTGGAGTCACTAGCAACTACTTGGCCAAGATAGCTACTAACAATGGAGAGCATGCAAGATCACAAACAACACAGACATGATAGAATCATAAAGACAAAACCGTTAATCAAACCAACATAATAATCTCAATATCCATCGGATCCCCGCAAACACAACATGCATGATTACAAATAGATTAGATCTTGATCATGAATGGAGATCACAAGATCTATACATGAAAGCACAAAGGAGGAGATACAACCATCTAGCTACTACATGGACCCATTGTCCAAGGTGGAACTACTCACGCATCATACCGAAGAGAAGGCCTCCGGGATGATCTCCCCTCCGGAAGGGGGCCGGGAAGAACTTCAGATCCCCACCGATCTAGGGACGATGGTGGCGGCGGCTACAAACGGTTTCGTGGAGATTTGATCGGGTATTTAGGTTTTTTGCATCGGGGGCTTCTTATAGGCAAAGGGGGAGGCCGAGGCGGCGGCCACGGTGGCCAAAACCTAGCCAGGCACGGGCCCACCTGTGGCCGCGCCTGGGGGGGGGGGGGGTGGCCCCTCTGGCTCGCCTCCCCAGCTCCCCTTTGGTCTTCTTGTTACCCACGGAAAGTAATTGACTTAGACGTTTGTCCCATCCAATTCCGATAATATTTCTTTAATAACTTTTCTAAATCCAAAAACAGCAGAAAACAGGCATCTGGCACTGTTGCAACTTGTTAGTAGGTTAGTACCAGAAAACATGTAAAAAGCACCTCAAAGTGTAGACAAGTAAAGAAAACTAGATACTAAATAAGCATGGAGCATCAAAAATTATAGATACGTTTCTGATGTATCAGGATGCAGCTCAGGAACGCATGGGGATTTGATTCAAGAACGAGTCTCACTGTGAACGTTTCGATAGGATCAACAACAGAGAAGTCAAGGCAACCAAGTGGGCTTGCCCACCCACATTGAACCAACTCGGTATTTCTGATGACTTTAATTTACTTTGCAATAGAGTTGGCCTGCAAACTTTTGTATTCCATGATAAACCAACATATTGCCGGTTAACCATTGAATTTCTTAGTTCTTTCAAAAAGCACCATTAAAGCATGGCATGGGGAGGATAGAATTTCTTTCCGACTCATGAACAAAAATTATTCATTATCACTTGATGAATGGTGCAATTTTTTTGTTTTACCGAACAATGATTATAATGCTCTGCGTGCATCTTTTACCAGCATAGAACCTTCCCCTGAACTCTGCTATAATAGAATGAGCTTTACTTCTAGAGTCAGCAAAGGGAAAAATATTCAATATCCTGCTATTCGCTATTTGTTCTATGTTATTTCTAACACCTTGCAGGCGCATAATGAGTTTACAAGACTCAATGAGGAGGACATATTAGTCCTTTCAAAAGATGCTTTCAACTATATGACAACTTGTCACTCCACTTGGGCACAATTCTTGTGCGCTACTTGGAGTACCAATCCTCCCAAATCCAAGGACCAATCACTTGTGGAGGAGTCATCACCGTGCTCGCCAATGCCCTGGGCATCGACCTAGGTGAGTTACAACCGGTACAAGGTGAGCGACGTGTTGGTTTCTCTTCTTTGAGGGCTTGTGGAATGCTCACTAGGAGAGGTGGTGTTTATTATATGCATATTGCTGGAGCTGGGCATATCTACCCCGCTCCTTTGCCTAACGGTGTTTTCTCTATCGAGGAAGGATGTGTGCTTTATGACTTGCAGGTTGAGAAACACCATCCCAAGGAGGAGATTCCGGAAGAGGATGATGACCAAGAGGAGGAGCATGAAGTCCCTCATCAGGAGGAGCAACCACCAAGCCGGTTCACTACATATCAAAACTTCCAAGAACATGGAGGAACTGTGGAGGGGATGCATAATCTTGCGGACTGGAGTTACAACTTTTCCCCCACCTCAGTAATTTGAAGGGCTTGCAAAATCATAAGATTGGGGAGGTTTTCTATTTATTTCTATTTTGGATTTCATTTGCTTTACTTTAATTTCAACGTTATGCTTTTATTTGAGTCTATAAACACTCGTGTTGGTTTCCCCAACACTTTATCTTTAGTTATTTTATTTTGTTTGAGATTTTCAAGCCAAGCTTTGCCGCCAATTTTCTACTCTTTAATTCCCCTTCTTAAAAACCACAAAAATATTTCTCCGTTTATCTTTATTTCACCTCTTTCTTTTTCTTTCCGCCTCAATGTTCTCATGTGTTAGCAGGAGAGTGATTGACTTCGAGTTTCCAAGAAACAAATAAAAAAGGGAAGAGAGAAGTGGAACCAAACATGAGAGGTATGCCTTATGACTCCCCACTTTTCAAGTTTGAGAAACCCATGCTAGTTATTAGTAATGTTAAGATGTTATATCGATGGAGTGAGTCTCTATATTGTAGTAAAATGTTGTTTGCATGGGTATTTAATCGAGTATGTTTTGTTCCAGCTCTGGTAGTTAACCAAGTCTTGCCTAAAAATTTGCTAAACAATTGAAATAAAAAAATCTCACAATTGGAGACTTGGGTGTTGTAGTGTTTAGTCTTGAAAGCCTATTCCTAGAGACACTCAACACCACAGAAAATAGTGAATTACTTGATAGCTCTCTTTGAACATATTTGTTCAATTGAATTAATGTTTAGCGGTTTTTGTGAGCATGCCAAAGTTTGACTTGTCAATAATAAGAATGATATAGATTTATGAGTGTCAAAGTTTTTTGTGAGCATGCCAAAGTTTTTGGTTTCAGAAAAGCTAGAGATCTACTAGCATGATGTATAATATTAAATCTAAGACCTATGTGTTGTCCCAGAGTTACTTCTACAACATCATCACTAGCTTCACATATTCAATCAAAAGTCATATCCCATGTAGGTGGTTTAATAATAGGAGCATGGGATAAAGCATATTTAAATTTATCAAAGGCAATAAGGAATTTATCATCAAAATTAAATCTTACTCCCTTATACGTTGGAAACGTATCTATAATTTTTGATGTTCCATGCTTGTTAGTATCTACTTTGCTTTGATTTGTCCACACTTTGAGGTGCTTTTTACATGTGTTCTGGTACTAACCTATTAAAAAGTTGCCACAGTGCCAGTTTCCTATTTTCTGCTGTTTTTGGTTTCAGAAAAGCTAGTAAGGAAATATTCTCGGAATTGGACGGGACAAACATCAAAGTCAATAACTTTCCATGGGGAACAAGAAGTCCAGAGGGGAGACGGAGAGGCGTGCCAGGGAAGCCAGACCCCCTAGGGGTGGGCCCGTGCCTGGGAGGGGTGTGGCCCCTCTGGCCGCCTCCTAGGCCTCCCCCTTCGCCTATAAGAAGCCCCCGATGCAGAAACCCTAAGCACCCGATCAAATCTCCACGAAACCGTCTGTAGCCGCATCCACCATCGTCCCTAGATTGGGGGGTCTGAAGTTCTTCTCGGCACCCTACCGGAGGGGAGATCATCCTGGAGGCCTTCTCTTCTGTATGATGCGTGAGTAGTTCCACCTTGGACTATGGGTCCATGTAGTAGTTAGATGGTTGTATCTCCTCCTTTGTGCTTTCATGTATAGATCTTGTAAGCTCCATTCATGATCAAGATCTAATCTATTTGTAATCATGCATGTTGTGTTTGCGGGGATCCGATGGATATTGAGATTATTATGTTGGTTTGATTAATGGTTTTGTCTTTATGATTCTATCATGTCTGTGTTGTTTGTGATCTTGCATGCTCTTCGTTGTTAGTAGATATCTTGGCCAAGTAGTTGCTAGTGACTCCAAGAGGGGGTATTTATGCTCGATAGTGGGTTCATGCCTCTAGTTTCCAAGGGAAGTGACAATAATCTCTTCGGTTGTAGATGTGTTGTTGCTACTAGGGAGAAAACAACGGTCTCTTGTTCATGGAACATGTGGACTATTTACCTTACAGACTTTGCTTAAAGCAGCTGTCTGTTGCTTGCAACTTAATAGTGGAGGGGGTTCGGATGATAACCTGAAGGTGGACTTCTAGTCATAGATGCAGTTGGATGGTGGTCTATGTATCTTGTTATATTGCCCAATCTAATCTCATGGGATCTCTCTGACTAGTAATTGCATTGTTATGCCTTGCTCAGTTCCTGTCAATTGCCCTGCTATAATTTGTTTACCCTTCATGCCATGTTGTCTATCTAAGGAGAGCACCTCTAGTGAATTATGGACCCTGGTCCAATCATTACCATTGATACATCTTCCACTGTTACTTGTTTACTTGATACAGACCATTACCTTCCACACCATACGTTTAATCCTTTGTTATAGCAAATCGGTGAGCTTGACAACCTCACTGATTCATTGGGGCAAAGTCTTGAGTTTGTGTTGTGCAGATCTCCGCGTTGCTTGCAACACCTGTGTGACGTTTCCTTCCTCCTTCTGGTTCGATAACCTCCGTCTCTACTGATGGAAGACTTGCTGCTGTGCTCATCACACCTTGATCTTGGGGTTTCCAACAAAGTGCTCCACGTCAAGCACCATCACTCCCTTTTGCAACAGGTTAGTTAAAGGTTTGAAAATTATAGAGAAATTTATAATGAACCTTCTATAAAAACCCACATGACCAAGGAAACTTCTTATACCTTTTATATCCCTAGGTTGTGGCATTCTCTCTATTGCTTCAACCTTAGCTCTATCTAATTCAGTACCCTTACATGATACCTTATGTCCAAGGACTATGCCTTCTTTAACCATGAAATGACACTTATCCCAGTTT
This sequence comes from Avena sativa, assembly GCA_916181665.1. Lineage (NCBI taxonomy): Eukaryota > Viridiplantae > Streptophyta > Magnoliopsida > Poales > Poaceae > Avena > Avena sativa. The sequence goes on along the minus strand of OV702296.1, from coordinate 7,000,849 downwards.
AGAACAAGATTGGTTTCTTTTCAATGCTGCAAAACTCTTTTGATTTTATCCAAGGAACTAGTAAATGAAGTTCCATAGACAGAAAAGTCATCTATAAATACTTCCATTATTAGTTCTATAAAATCCGAAAAATAGCATTCATGAGTCTTTTGACATGGATATACCCAGTGTAGCCAAAGGAAGGCCCACGTGAGGACATGTGGCCCATGAAGATTTCGGGTGGCCCAAGCCCATGGTGATTTAGACTCCTTGGAGGACAAGTCTAGATTAGATACAATTTAAAAGTGTATCAACCCTAATCTATAACTGACTCGACCTATCTCGAAACCTAGCCTATCTATATAAAGGCGTGGAGGGTACAACGAGAAGGGTCCTCAACTCACCTCATACACACCTCCACGCCAGATCGCATCTGCGCACCCTGTAACCTTCGGTTCCACCGTAATCAAGAACAGACAAGCAGGAGTGGGGTTTTCCCTCCGAGGGCCTGAACCTGGGTAAACCTCGTGTCCCCGTGTTTCTTGCCTGTTAATTGTTCCACGACTTCCAGCATCCTCATCTTCTCCAAAACTCAAGTCCATACAATGGGCATTGACAAGTCGAACCCTCGTAAATTAGCGCTGTCTGTGGGAAGCAGGGACGTTGATCATGCGGTCGTGACGGTTACATCCGAAGAGATATACGATTCTTTGGAGACAGTGAGTTACCTACTCTTCAGCGCTTTCGACTTCACCGCCCACTCGCCAGCCACCCTAAAATATTTCGAGTCCGTAGGTGATGGGCTCAAGATGCTATTCGGGAGCTTCTGCTTCAGGTGGGGCAGACTGGCACCCTTCGCCTCCCAGAGCGGGTGCCACTACCATCCATCAGGCCTGCTTCGTGGGTCCCACCCATCTATACCTTGGGTACGTCGATGCTGATGGGCGATTTGGATGATAGCAGCTGATGCAATTCCGATCTGTGTGGCCCCCTTTCAGATGAAGGAACCTACGGTTCCGGATCTGAGAGCTGTGGCAGCAGCGACCCACTCCGTGAGTGCTACCTGTGCGCCGTCATCCACGATGGCAACGTTAACAACAGAGCGGATCCACCACTAGGTTCGGGTGCCCTACCACCTACCAATCCACCTCCCAACCCTCAGGTTGAGAACACGGGAAACATGGGAAACCCAGCTAACTAAGCCATTGAGGGCAGCAATCGCGCCTATGACCAGATCAACCTCAACGAGGAAGGCTGGTGCCAAGCACACGAAGCCGTTAAAAGGCAATAAAATCCTACCCGTGGATGCCACCCGTGACCTGCTGATGGCCTACCACTGGCTCCTAATCAATGAGCACAATCGGCAGGTGAAGCTGCAGGAGGAGCTCGAAAACCATAAGCAGGTAGCCGCAGAGTCAAGCGTGCGGCGAGCTGCGCACTCCGCCGGCGGTGGCTCCACTTCACACAACAACAACGCCAACAAGTACCGCTCCCGCATGGAGTGCATGGACCCTTCCGCGCGGCGCGAGGTCACCAGGGCCCTCAAAACGTCCTTCATGACAATGGACTCACAAGGCAACGTCATGCAGAAAACACCGTAGGCTGCACTCATGGCGTCCACCACCTATCTCGCGTCCAATCCGCCTCCGGCGGGTGACCCAAAGAACAGAATGCACAAGTCTACGCTAGCAGGCCTCGGACTCGTCGGAGCGGCGATCCACGACGAAACTCCTGTGGAACCGAAGAAAAATGCTACAGTCAAGTTCACTCGAAGCCGCACACCCTCATCTGATGAGGAGGAGCATGAATTTCCCCGACACCGTCGAAGCCCATGACGCCGCAACAGCAACTACGATGCTCGTAATGAGCTCACCCAGCGCAAGATCGATAAATCACATGCTAAGCATGCATGCTTGACTGAGTCCGAGGAGGAGGACGACGAAGAACTGTGCGGAGCCAGATGCTTCGCCAAATACATTCGGCAATCGCGGATGCCGAGAAACTTCAAGCTCCCTTCGGACAATCCGAAATTCAACGGCACACATGAGCCAAAAGCTTGGCTCGACGACCATCTGTCATTCGTCAAGCTCAATGGCGGGAATAAGAAAACCGCCTTACAATGCCTTCAGCTGCAGCTGACAGGCCCAACCAGGGTCTGGCTCAGCATCCTACCCTCCGGCTACATCCGAATCTAGGAAGAGCTGGCATACAGCTTCATCCGCACTTCAAGGCACCGGCACGAGGCCAGCGTCAATCAAGGAGCTGCGGGCCTGCACCCAGCGGACCAATGAGTCCATCCGCTCGTACATACTACGCTGGTCCCACATCAAGAACTCCGCCATGAACATCTCCGAAGAAAGAGCAATCGACGCCATCAAGGACGGTGCTAGACGCCCAGATTTCAAGGAGGAGCTCGGGCGCGTCAAGCCCAAAACCCTTGATCACCTCATGGACATCGCCAACCGCTGGGCAGATGGCGAGGATTCCATCAATCGAACACATTTGGATGATGAAGACGACTTCGGCCGCAGGCGTGAGCTCTGTAGAAAGATAAGATCACGCGTCTATGATGATCGTGATGGAGTCGACATGCTTGCAGCTGGATACGCCGATCGCCGCAACGATGGCAACCGCGACCGCGAATAACGCAAAAACAATTACCATGATGGCGGATGACCAATGAAAATGTGGAAATGTCGCAACCACGACGACGAGCCTTCGTCAGACGAAAAATTTTCTGGTCCCTGCACCATCCACTTACATCGACAAACAAGATGGTAAGAAGAAGGCCAGCCACATGCTCAAGGACTGTCCGGAGTTCTAGAAGTTCAGCAAGGTCTCACCCAAATGCGCCTCCAGATGGTGAACCCCGGATTCGCACCTGCTCCAGGTGCCATCGCCCACGGAGATCCTCCACCACCACCTGGCAGACCGTCGTAGCCGTCGGTCGCACCAGCACCAAACAACGGTGCAAATGGGTACCCCCAATCGAAAGAAGCACTGATGATCCATAAGGGGCGCCCAACCAACAGGGTGCAGAAGAAGATCACCCGCCAAGTCAGCCTGGACGTGACCTCTCCACCAGCCATACTTGAGTACCTCAGCGGTTCGAAGTCCTGCATCACGTTCGACTGTTAGGATCACCCACGCCAAATACCTCACCCATGTCACTCTACCCTGGTGCTCGAGGCCCAGATCAGGGGATTCGAGATGAGCCTCGTCTTCATGGACGGCGGCAGCAGCATCAACCTGATGTTCGCCAGCACACTCGCAGCAATGCGGATCCTGCTGTGCAGCCTGGAGCAATCGGACATGACGTTCCACGGCATTGTCCCAGGGAAGGGCATATACCCCCTAGGCAAGATATGGCTCGACGTCATCTTCGGCAAGCCCGAAAACTTCAGGCGTCAGCGGCTAGAGATCGAAGTGGTGGACTGGCCATCACAGTACCACGCCATCCTCGAGCGCGTAGCATTCGCAAGATTCCTAGCATTACCGCACTATGCGTATGTGCTACTGAAGATGCCAGGACCTAGGGTCATCATCATCGTCCCATGAAGCTTCACTAGGTCCGACAACTACGATAGAGACTTCAATAGAATCTCTCAGTCGTTCGGCATGCAGGAGGAGCTCACGAGACTCAGGGAGGTGACAGACAACGGGGCACCTCCAGTCACTAGGCAAAACGCACCCGACATGTCGTTCGACTCCGTAGTCAACACAAAGAAGGTGCAGGCCCACCCAACGGATGCCTCCAAGACGGCGTTGATCGCCAACAACCTGAGTCCCGCATAGGAAAGCGTGCTCATCGAATTCCTCCGTGAGCGCTGGCAAATTTTCACCTGGTGTCCTGCGGACATGCCAGGAGTTCCCAGGGAATTTGCCGAGCATGCACTCAATGTGTTTCCAGATGCGAAGCCACTCAAGCAGTTGAGCCGTCGACTGTCTAAACCAAGAGCCGAGGCCGTTGGAATAGAAGGCAACAGACTCCTTGATGCCAACTTCATCTGGGAAATCAAGGAAAGCGAGTAGCTGGCTAACACCGTGTTGGTCCCCAAAAAGGACACGGACATCCCGTGGATGTGCGTGGATTTCACATCGCTCAACAATCACTCTCCTAAGGACCACTTCCCTCTACAAAGGATCGATCAAAACATTGACTCCACTGCAGGATGAGAGTAGCTCTCCTCCCTTGACGCCTACTCAGGTTACAACCAAATCCAACTGAAGGTCGAAGTTCAGGAGAAAACGACATTCATCACGCCGTTCGGGGTGTTCTGCTACAACATAATTCCCTTCGGGTTGAAGAACGCAGGCGCTACTTACCAGAGGTGCATGCAGGCATTTCTGAAGAACCAAATCGGCCGCAACATCCAGTTCTATGTCGACGACATAGTAATCAAGACCAAGGAGGCCAGGAAACTAATCGACGATCTCCACGAGACGTTCGATAACCTTGCTACAAGATAAAGCTGAACCCAGACAAGTGCGCCTTTGGCGTCCCGTCTAGCCAGTTACTCGAGTACTTCATCTCCCAACGGGGCATCGAGGCGAACCCGAAGAAAATCAGAGCCATACTGGCCATGGAGAAGCCGAAGAACCTCAACGGGGCATAGAGGCAAACTCGAAGAAAAGTAGCAGGAGCATTACATAGACCAAAAGGCATGCGTCGATAAGCATGTAAACCTCAAGGGCTAATAAAAGTTGTTTTAAGTTGGTCATCAGGATGAATAGCTATTTGGGAAAAACCAAAGTATCCGTCCAAGTAACAAAAATGAGTGTGGTTTGCTAACCTCTCTAGAGTTTGATCTCTGAATGGTAAAGGATTGTGATCTTTCCTAGTTTCTTTATTTAATTTCTTGAAATCTATGCACATCATATGTCCAACAATAGTTCTAGTAGGTATCAATTCATTGTTTTCATTAGGAACAACATTAAAATCGCCCTTCTTAGGAACACAATGAATAGTACTTACCCATTCACTTTCTTTTACAGGATATATTATACCTGCATCCAGTAGGCATATTATTTCTTTTATTACCACTTCCTTCATTTTAGGCTTCAGACTTCTATTAAATTTTGCAACTGGTTTAGCAAATTCCTCCATGAATATTCGACGAGGGGTTATCATGGGACTAATGCCCTTCAAATCATCCATTTATTACCCAAAGGCCTTGCAATGCTCCTTTAGTACATTCATGAGTTCTTCTTCTTCATCCCCTGAAAGTTTAGCACTAATAATAACATGGAATTTATTAGTATTGTTCAAAAATCTATATTTAAGATTATCTGGTAGAGTTCTTAATTTTGTGGGTGGTAATTCTTCATCCCCTCTCTTTTTTGTCTCTTCAAAGGCCTCATCAGTTGGAGGTCCTAAGATGGTAAGAAGATCGAATTCACTTTCTAATTCTTCTTGGGACCTGTCCTCCATAATTATTTATTCACAATTTGTGTCTTCATTTGTTTCTTCTTCTTGATTACTAAAGAAGAGAGCTGCCATATCCTCAATAGTTTTTTATTTATTTGTAGAGGTTTGTCTTTAAATTTGGAAAACTGGAATTCTTTTTCTGCTTTCCCAAGCTTAAGAGACACAATCTCCTTTTTAAAATCGAATGTGGCACCTACATTGCTCAAAAAATTTCTTCCAAATATAATTGGGCAAAGAGTTTCAGCTGGCATAACAACAACTACAAAATCGATGGGAATTTTTTTATTGCCAATTGTGACAGTTGCATCTTCAACTACCCCCATTGGAATTCTAAGATTTCTTATTGTCTAACATGATTGTCATATCAGTATTTTCATTATAGCCGGTACTATCTCTTATTTTATTTCTAGATAAAAACATAAGATATAACATTAACTGCGATGCCAAGATCACATAAACCATAATGCGAGGTTTCTTTAAATATGCAGGGAAGAATAGGCTTACCCACATCTTTTACCTTAGTTTTACCTTCAACCAATACAGAAGTCTCTTCATCGAGTTCAACTATGTTGCAATATGCATACATAGCCATAATTTCTTCCTTGGTTACCTCTGCATCTTTGGTCTCATCCATATGTTCTTCAACTTGTGGCACACTTTCCTCTTCCTTCTTATCCTATACTGCTTTAACCTGTTCATATTCCAAAATATGCTTCTTTACAGTGTTAGGAAAAGGGATCTCATACATTGGTTCTAGGGAGGTCAGTGTTGCTTTAACTTGTCTTTTCATCTCAGGTTTGGGTGGTGGAACATACTTGACCGAACCCTCTTTTGGAGCTTTGATATGTTATGTAAAATCTTTAACAACTTACAACACACGATCTGAATCTAAATAAAGTTCTTTAGATAATTCATTAACATGGCCCTTTTTATTATAGTCATGAATATAATCATAATCTATTTATGTGCCTCCTTTGCTTCCTATACCAAAATTCCATGAAACTCTATAATCATGAATTCTATTAAGTAAATCCCAAGATTTAGTTATGGGTAGATTCATAAAAGCTCCTCTCGCGCAAGAGTCTAGTTCAATTTTATTAGGTTGAATTAAAACTCCATAAAAGATATGCAATAAATACCATTCAGGCAAATCATGATGAGGACATTGACGGTTCCTCCAAGTCATTATAAGATGCCTAATTCCAAAAGATTTTGATAGTGGATAATATTTTGCTACAAACTTACAAGCTAAGTTATCCCAAGTAGTAGTGGCTTCTGGGGCGAAAAGATCTATACCATGAGAGAGCTATGCTAGTCAAAGTCTGACTAAAAACTTTAACCCTTACCTCATTAGCATTATACCCCGGTAATTCGAAAGTTCCACATGTTGTTTGAACCATACAATATGCTCATATGGATCAGGATCTTCTTCATCTCGAGTAAATTGCTTCTTGTGTAGAATACCAAGTAGTAGAGGATTTATTTCAAACCCCCTTGTCTTCTCGTTGGAGTTGTCTGTTTTATTAATATCATAGGGCTTTGCAAAGTGGCTAAGTGGTTAGCACTAGTAAAATGTTCAAACTCCATCATGTTGGTGGAAACCTGTAATTCAAAACAAAACTTAGCAAGACTGAAATAAATAAGAAAAAACTAAAAGACCTACAACGCTTAGCTCCTTGGCAACGGCGCCAGAAAATAGCTTGATGACTGCAAGTGCACAGATCGTTTGTAGCTAGTTTCGAAATAAAGATATCATCCCACGGAGAGCGGGAGTCTGAAGACTAATAATTCTTGAAGTAAATACTAAAATAGAAATGCTGAAATAAATTTATAAGTTACAAGATAAAATGCGAGTGTTCTGTAAAAATGTGTTTTGTGGTTTTTGGTATAAGAGAACAATAAGTAAAGTAAAACAAACTGAATACAGAAAATAAGTATCGCTTGTGTAAAAGATATTTGAAACTGCAATGGGGAAAAAGTGTTCTCAGGGAGTAGCGGATACACCTCTAGCTTTTATAAAGGGCTAAGGTAAATATTATTATCATGAACATTCTCAACTATGTATGTGTGGGAGGAACTCCGTATTTGGAAAAATAGGCAATAAGCACTGCTCATATCATCCTCATAACCATAGCAGACAGCAATCAACATCAATTGAATTACCGTGTTATTAAGGGTCTTGATCCCGCATGACGTATCCCATGGCTTGGATAGTGTTCCGTGAGTTTCCTCGGTTCCCAAGTTGATACGTAAGGAGTGCCGATACGTCCAATTTGCATCACCATTCTATATAATAATTTACCTCTATTCATTGATATATTTCATATTAAGAGGTGATACTTATGTTCTTTTCATCTATTTTTGCATGTTGGATGATTCTTGGAGGATGAACTGCCGGAGTCAGGATTCTGATGGAAAAAATGGTGTTTTGATGCAATTTCGCGAAGATCAGAAAAATACCAGAAAAACTACAGAAAATTATATTTTCCCAAAAGACGAAGGATGCTAGAAGGGGAGGCGGAGTTGGGCCATAGGGGGCCCACACCCCCGCCTTTGCGCAGGCCACCCTAGACCGTTCCTACAGGGGTGTGGCCGCCTTGGCCCACCTTTTCCTCCGCCCTCTCTCCTATATATTCTCCTCAAAACCCTAATACATGGGGTGCAACCACAGAAATATTCTGCCGCCTCTGTGGGGCGGAAAACACCGAGAGAGAAAGAGCTCTCCGGCAGACAGATTTCTACCAGGGAAATTCCTTCCCGGAGAGGGGATATCGTCCCCATCAACACCATCATCAAGATAGACTTCATCGGGATCATAATCATCCACACCATCATCTCCACCAGCACCATCATCTCCACTCCATCCCGTTGTAACAATTGTGTTGAATCTTGCATAGTTCTTAGGGGAAACTTTCCCGGTGTTGATTACTATTGTAGTTGATGCTTGCGAGTGGAACCATTGGATTATTGTTTATGTTCAAATTGTTATCCATCATTATATCATATCTGATCTTGATCCATATGATGTCTCGTGAGTAGTTCGTTTAGTTCTTGAGTACATGGGAGAAGTCATGTTGTTAGTAGTGGAATTGTGCTGTGGTATTATTCAATGCTTTAATATTTAAGTTGTGGTGCTATTCTTCTAGTGGTGTCATGTGAACATCGACTACATGATACTTCACCATATATGGGCCTAGGGGAATGCGTTGTGTATTTGGCCACTAATTGTGGGGTTGCTGGAATGACAGAAACCTAAACCCCCGTTAGGAAACCATTGCACAAGGGAGTGTAGGATCTCAGAGTTTAAGGCTGCGGTTAGGTTCATATCTTAATTGCTTTCTTGTAGTTGTGGATGCTTGCAAGGGGTTTAATCACAAGTATGTATTAGTCCAAGTAAGGTCGGTACATTAGCACAGTGTAAGGGTCCCAACCTTTAAATAAGGTAGAGTCCCCTGTGTTTACAATGCTAGTCCCTGGATCAATATCTAGCATCCACAGTTAAGATGTAATATCAAGAAGCAAAGGTCATAATACTGTTGGAATTATGCCCTAGAGGCAATAATAAAGATGTTAATATTATAATTCATGTTCATGATAAAGTTTATATTCCATGCTAGAATTGTATTAAGCGGAAACTTTAATACTTGTGTGGTTTGTGAACAACACCGTGTCCCTAGTACGCCTCTATGGACTAGCTCATTGATCAATGATGGTTAAGGTTTCCTAACCATAGACATGAGTTGTCAATTGATAATGAGATCATAACATTGGAGAATGATATGATGGACAGACCCAAACTAAGCAAAGCAATTAGATCGTGTCATCATGTTCGTCTTTGCGAAGCTTTTCTTATGTCAAATATTGTATTCCTTAGACCATGAGATAATACAACTCCCTGGTATCGGAAGAAAGCTTTGAGGTCATCAAACGTCATCCTATGAGAGGGTGATCATAAAGGTGTCTCTCAGGTGATCGGAAAGTATCTGTTGGGTTGTATGTATCGAGATGGAATTTGTCCCTCCCAAGTCGGAGAGATATACTTCGGGCCCACTCGGTAATCGATATCAACACCTCTTGCAAGCATGTGGTTAAGGAGTTAATCACAAAGTGATATCGGATTACGGAACGAGTAAAGTACTTGCTGTGAACGAGATTGAACTAGGTATGACGGTACCGACGATCGAATCTCGGGCAAGTAAAATATCGCGAGACGAAGGGAATATATATATGGGATTGATTGAATCCTGGCATCGTGGTTCATCCGATATGATCATCGATGAATGTGTGGGAGTCAATATGGGTGCCCAGACCCCACTGTTGATTATTGATAGAAGATCATGTCTGCATATTCTCGAACCCGCAGGGTCACACACTTAACGTGTCTTGACGCTAGGATAGATTGGATAATTGGTTTATGATTTTTTGTTCAGAGTCTCGGATGGGATCCGGGATGTCACGAGAGGTTCCGGAATGGTCCGGAGAATAAGATTCATATAAGGCAGTGCAGTTTTTGGAGTTCGGAATTGTTCCGGGTTAATCGGTATTGTATCGGAAGCTTCTAGAACCTTCCGGAAGGGGACCAACGTGGCCCCACCTTCCGGGAGGGGGCATGGGCCTATGAGGGAGTGTCCTGGCCGCATTGGTCCAGGGGAACAAGACCCCATAGGGCCCAGCCGATCCTAGAGAGTTTAAATCGTTTAAACTAGAGATAGGGTTTCTAGAAGAGGGGAGAGTCCATGCCCCCCACTCCTTATCCTTTGGGCTTGGGGGGGGGGGGGCTAGGGCTGCACCCCCCCTCTATATAAAGAGGGGTGGGGGCGCACCAAACCCCTACACCTCTCCTCCAAACCCTAGCCGCCTTGCTAGCTTTCCTCTCTCCCTCCCGACTGTTTGTAGGCGAAGCCCTGCTGCAGAAATTCTCCACCATATACACAACGCCGTCGTGTTGTAGATCCAATCTATCTCTCCACCATACTTGCTGGTCCGAGGAAGGAGGAGACGTCGAGGTGCTGCACGTGTGCATCTCACGGAGGCACCGCCACTTGTGGTGCTAGATCGGATCGGATCGCGAGGAGGAGAAGCGAGTACGACTACATCACCCACGTTCCGACGAACGTTCCGCTGTGCGAATCTTCAAGGGTATGAAGATCTAATCCAATCTCTCTCGTTGATTGCATCTCCTGGATTAGATCTTGGCTTTCCCTCTGTTCGCATCCGTAGAAAATTTTGATTTACTATGCCACGAAACCCTTCAGTGGTATCAGAGCTAGATCTATGCGTAGATGTGTTTCACGAGTAGAACGCAACATGGTTGTTGCGGGCGTTGATGTTTTCTGTTGAAAGCCTCTTGTTTGTGTTCTTCTTATGACGCGGGATAGTGAGATTGAAGCGGTCCAGGCCAACCTTACGCGACGTCGTTCGCGAGACCGGCTCCGCACTTGACGTGTGGCTTGTTCCACACATGCGGCTGGTGGATGTCAGTTTCTCTCACTATAGTTGTCATGGGATTAACACCTGAGTTTGGCAACCATAATATCACCGTTGTGGCTTTCCGTAGGTAAGAATCGTTCTTAGCATCTACTCCCATAAGCCACGTAAAACATGCAACAACAAAGTAGAGGCGTCTAACTTGTTTTTGCAGAGAGTGTTTTCTGTGATATGGTATGGCCCAAGATGTGATGTGTATAATGTATGCGATGATCATGTTTTGTAATGTTTCACGACTTGCATGTCGATGAGTACACAACCGGCAGGAGCCATATGGTTGTCTTTATAATTGTGTATGACCTGCGAGTCAACTTCTTATACGCCATGTAATAGCTTTACTTTATCGCTAAGTAGTTAGCAATAGTTGTAGTTGCTATTCGTGGTGGAGGCAATCATGGTGGAGTGATGGAGATCATGCCGGAACGCACAAGATGGAGATCATTGCGCGAGGATTGGCTATACCATGTCACATAAAGTTATATGCATGTGATGTTTATCCCTTTATGTATCTTATTATGCTTAGATCGCGACGGTAGCATTATAAGATGATTCCTCACTTAAAGATCAAGATAAAAACTGTGTTCTCCCCAAGTATGCACCGTTGCGAAAGTTCGTCGTGTCCAAGCATCACGTGATGATCGGGTGCTATAGACTCTACGCTCACATACAACGGGTGCAAGCCAGTTTTGCACACGCGGAAATACTTGGGTCTAGCTTGACGAGCCTAGCATGTACAGACATGGCCTCGGAACACAAGAACCGAAAGGTTAAGCATGAGTCATATGAATGATATGATCGACACTTTGTTGTCCACCATTGAAACCACATCTCTTCTCGTGATGATCGGATTAGGTGTGGTGAATTTGGATCGTGTTCACTAAACAACTTGAGGGATGTTGAATTTAGTGGGAGTTCATCTAGTAATTTGATTAAGTTGAACTATTTATCATGAACATAGTCTAAATTGTACTTGCAAACACTGTAGATCACATGGCCAAATCCAACTTCAACTTCAACGTTTTTGCTGAGAAGGAAAAGCTTAGAAACAATGGGTCTAACTTCACCAATTGGTTCCGCAATCTAAGAATCATTCTGTCTGGCGGACAAAAGGACTATGTCCTTGGGAACGCGTTAGGTGACCCCCCTGCTGCAACTGCGCCTGCTGATGAGAAAGCTGTCTATCAGTCGCGCAAAGATGATTATGGTGTGATTAAGAGCACCATGTTGTTTGCTATGGAACCGGAGCTTCAAAATCGTTTTGAAGAGTATCCCGGGCCCTTTGAGATTCTCGAAGAGTTGAAAACCATGTTTCATACTCAGGCCCGTTCTGAGAGATATGAGATCTCCGAGAAGTTCTTTAACTGCAAGATGGAGGAAGGGAGTTCCGTTAGTGAGAACGCCATTAAGATGACGGCTACACTCAACGCCTTGAGCAACTGGAATGCACGATTCCAGAGGAGCTCAAGATCGACAGGGTTCTGCAATCTCTCCCTCCCAGCTACAAAAGTTTTGTAGTGACTCATAATCAGATTGGTTCCACTGATACGATCATCGAGCTCTTCGCAAAGCTGAAGGCTGCGGAGGTGGACATCAAGAAGGATAATCATGTGTTGATGGTCAACAAACCCTCCTTTAAGAAAGGTAAGGGAGCAAAGAAGCCCTTCAAGAAGGGCGGCGGCAAGCGTAATGCTCCTGCTGAGAAGAAGCTCAAGTCTGGTCCTAAGCCGGACACTGAGTGCTTCTATTGCAAGGACAAGGGTCACTGGAAGCGCAACTGTCCGAAGTACTTAGCGGACAAGAAGGCTGGCACCATCAAAGGTATATTTGATATACATGTTATTGATGTTTTCCTTACTATCCCTCGTTGTAGTGCCTGGGTATTTGATACCGGTTCAGTTGCTAATATTTGTAACTCGAAACAGGAGCTACGGAATAGACGGCGGCTTGCGAGGGATGAGGTGACGATGCGCGTTGGCAACAGATCAAGAGTTGATGTGATGGCCGTCGGCACGCTCTCTTTAGTTTTACCTTCGGGATTAGTTTTAAACCTTAATAAATGTTATTATGTGCCTGCGTTGAGCATGAACATTATTTCTGGATCGTGTTTATTGCAAGACGGTTATTCATTTAAATCGGAGAATAATGGTTGTTCTATTTATATGAGTAACATCTTTTATGGTCATGCACCTCTTGTGAATGGTTTATTTCTTCTAAATCTCGAAAGGGATGAAACACACATCCATAACATTGAGGCTAAGAGATGCAAAGTAGATAGTGATAATACTACTTATTTGTGGCACTGTCGTCTAGGTCATATTGGTGTAAAGCGCATGAAGAAACTCCATTCTGATGGACTTTTGGAGTCTCTTGATTTTGAATCATTTGACACATGCGAACCATGCCTCATGGGCAAGATGATCAAAACCCCGTTCTCCGGTATGATGGAGCGAGCAACGGACTTGCTGGAAATCATACATACCGATGTATGCGGACCGATGAGTGTTTCGACGCGCGGTGGATATCGCTATTTCCTCACTTTTACCGATGACTTAAGTAGATATGGGTATATCTATTTAATGAAACATAAATCTGAAACATTTGAAAAGTTCAAGGAATTTCAGAATGAAGTGGAGAACCATCGTAACAGAAAGATTAAGTTTCTACGATCCGATCGTGGAGGTGAATATTTGAGTTATGATTTTCTCACGCATCTTAAAGCAAGTGGAATCGTTTCACAACTCACGCCACCCGGAACACCACAGCGCAATGGTGTGTCTGAACGCCGGAATCAAACCCTATTAGATATGGTCCGATCAATGATGTCTCTTACTGATTTGCCGTTATCATTTTTGGGTTATGCATTAGAAACCGCTGCATTCACTTTAAATAGGGCACCATCTAAATCCGTTGAGACGACACCATATGAACTGTGGTTTGGTGCTAAACCTAAGTTGTCGTTTCTTAAAGTTTGGGGATGCGAAGCTTACGTCAAGAAGTTGATGCCGGACAAGCTCGAACCCAAAGCGGAGAAATGCGTCTTCATAGGATACCCTAAGGAAACTATTGGGTATACCTTCTATCACAGAACCGAAGGCAAAGTGTTTGTCGCAAAGAACGATTCCTTTCTTGAGAAGGAGTTTCTCTCGAAAGAAGTGAGTGGGAGGAAAGTAGAGCTTAACGAGGTTATTGAACCTTCTCTTGAATTGGAGAGTAGCGCAGCACCTGAAATTGTTCCAGTGCCGCCTGCACCAACAATAGAGGAAGCTAATGACAAGGATCATGAAGCTTCGGACGATGCTGCTACTGATCGTCGCAGGTCGACAAGGTCGCGTGCCCCTCCTGAGTGGTACGGCAACCCTGTCTTGACTGTCTTGTTAGTAGAAGACAGTGAACCTACGAACTATGAGGAAGCGATGATGAGCCCAGACTCTGAGAAATGGCTAGAAGCCATGAAATCCGAATTGGGATCCATGAGCGAAAACCAAGTATGGACTTTGGTGGACCCTCCTAGCGACCGAAAGGCCGTTGAGTGCAAATGGATCTTCAAGAAGAAAACGGACGCGGATGGTAATGTTACCGTCTATAAAGCACGGCTTGTCGCGAAAGGTTTTCGACAAGTTCAAGGTGTTGACTACGATGAGACTTTCTCTCCCGTAGCAATGTTTAAGTCCATTCGGATTTTATTAGCAATTGCTGCGTTTCATGATTATGAAATATGGCAGATGGATGTCAAGACTGCTTTCCTCAATGGCAACATTGATGAAGAGTTGTATATGATGCAACCCGAAGGTTTTGTCGATCCTAAGGATGCTAGTAAAGTATGCAAACTTCAGCGTTCCATTTATGGACTGAAGCAAGCATCTCGGAGTTGGAACCTTCGTTTTGATCAAGTGATCAAGAGTTTTGGATTTGTTCCAAATTGCTACGAAGCTTGTATCTACAAGAAAGTGAGTGGGAGCTCGGTGACGTTTCTGGTACTATATGTGGATGACATATTGATTATCGGAAATGACATCAACATGCTTAACGATGTGAAGAGTTATTTGAACAAATGTTTTTCAATGAAATACCTAGGTGAAGCTGCTTATATATTGAAAATCAAGATCTATAGAGATAGACAAAGACGCCTGATAGCTTTCAGCCAGAGTACATACCTGGACAAAGTTCTGAAAAGGTTCAGAATGGATAAGGCAAAGAAAGGTTCAGTGCCTATGTTGTCAGGTAAGATATTGAGCAAGGCTCAGTGTCTAGCTACGGTAAATGATAGGGAAGCTATGAGCAAAGTGCCTTATGCCTCGGCCATAGGTTCTATCATGTATGCCATGCTGTGTACTAGACCGGATGTGTCCAATGCTCTTAGTTTGACGAGCAGATATCAAAGTGATCCAGGAGTGGAACACTGGACAGCCGTGAAGAACATCCTAAAGTACCTAAATAGGACTAAAGAAATGTTCTTAGTCTATGGGGGTGATGAACAGCTTGTCGTAAAAGGTTGCGTCGACGCTAGTTTTGACACCGACAAGGATGATTCCAAATCTCAGACAGGATACGTTTATATTTTGAATGGAGGAGCTATGAGCTGGAGAAGCTGCAAGCAAAGCGTGATCGCGGGATCTACAGTAGAAGCGGAATACATGGCTGCTGCAGAAGCGTCAAGTGAAGGAGTTTGGATCAGAAACTTCATCACTGAGCTTGGCGTGGTTCCAAGTGCATTGGACCCACTGGAGATATTGTGTGACAACACTGACGCCATAGCACTCGCTAAGGAACCAAGATATCATCCAAAGACCAAGCATATCAACCACAAGTTTCATATAATCCGAGATTATATTGCAGATGGAGATCTGAAGATTAGCAAAGTACATACAGATCTGAATGTCGCAGATCCATTGACTAAACCTCTTCCACGTGTAAAACATGATCAACACCTCAGTGCCATGGGTGTGAGATTGTTACCAGATGTAAACTAGATTATTGACTCTAGTGCAAGTGGGAGACTGTTGGAATTATGCCCTAGAGGCAATAATAAAGATGTTATTATTATAATTCATGTTCATGATAAAGTTTATATTCAATGCTAGAATTGTATTAAGCGGAAACTTTAATACTTGTGTGGTTTGTGAACAACACCGTGTCCCTAGTACGCCTCTATGGACTAGCTCATTGATTAATGATGGTTAAGGTTTCCTAACCATAGACATGAGTTGTCAATTGATAATGAGATCATAACATTGGAGAATGATATGATGGACAGACCCAAACTAAGCAAAGCAATTAGATCGTGTCATCATGTTCGTCTTTGCGAAGCTTTTCTTATGTCAAATATTGTATTCCTTAGACCATGAGATAATACAACACCCTGGTATCGGAAGAAAGCTTTGAGGTCATCAAACGTCATCCTATGAGAGGGTGATCATAAAGGTGTCTCTCAGGTGATCGGAAAGTATCTGTTGGGTTGTATGTATCGAGATGGAATTTGTCCCTCCCAAGTCGGAGAGATATACTTCGGGCCCACTCGGTAATCGATATCAACACCGCTTGCAAGCATGTGGTTAAGGAGTTAATCACAAAGTGATATCGGATTACGGAACGAGTAAAGTACTTGCTGTGAACGAGATTGAACTAGGTATGACGGTACCGACGATCGAATCTCGGGCAAGTAAAATATCGCGAGACGAAGGGAATATATATATGGGATTGATTGAATCCGGGCATCGTGGTTCATCCGATATGATCATCGATGAATGTGTGGGAGTCAATATGGGTGCCCAGACCCCGCTGTTGATTATTGATAGAAGATCATGTCTGCATATTCTCGAACCCGCAGGGTCACACACTTAACGTGTCTTGACGCTAGGATAGATTGGATAATTGGTTTATGAATTTTTGTTCGGAGTCTCGGATGGGATCCGGGATGTCACGAGAGGTTCCGGAATGGTCCGGAGAATAAGATTCATATAAGGCAGTGCAGTTTTTGGAGTTCGGAATTGTTCCGGGTTAATCGGTATTGTACCGGAAGATTCTAGAACCTTCCGGAAGGGGACCAACGTGGCCCCACCTTCCGGGAGGTGGCATGGGCCTATGAGGGAGTGTCCTGGCCGCATTGGGCCAGGGGCACAAGGCCCCATAGGGCCCAGCCTATCCTAGAGAGTTTAAATCGTTTAAACTAGAGATAGGGTTTCTAGAAGAGGGGAGAGTCCATGCCCCCCACTCCTTATCCTTTGGGCTTGGGGGAGGGGCTAGGGCTGCGCCCCCCCTCTATATAAAGAGGGGTGGGGGCGCACCAAACCCCTACACCTCTCCTCCAAACCCTAGCCGCCTTGCTAGCTTTCCTCTCTCCCTCCCGACTGTTTGTAGGCGAAGCCCTGCTGCAGAAATTCTCCACCATATACACCACGCCGTCGTGTTGTAGATCCAATCTATCTCTCCACCATACTTGCTGGTCCGAGGAAGGAGGAGACGTCGAGGTGCTTCACGTGTGCATCTCACAGAGGCACCGCCACTTGTGGTGCTAGATCGGATCGGATCGCGAGGAAG
Organism: Avena sativa; assembly: GCA_916181665.1. NCBI lineage: Eukaryota > Viridiplantae > Streptophyta > Magnoliopsida > Poales > Poaceae > Avena > Avena sativa. Next base: position 6,983,418 of record OV702296.1, on the reverse strand, counting down.
AGAAGCGAGTACGACTACATCACCCACGTTCCGACGAACGTTCCGCTGTGCGAATCTTCAAGGGTATGAAGATCTAATCCAATCTCTCTCGTTGATTGCATCTCCTAGATTAGATCTTGGCTTTCCCTCTGTTCGCATCCGTAGAAAATTTTGATTTACTATACCGCGAAACCCTTCAGTGGTATCAGAGCTAGATCTATGCGTAGATGTGTTTCACGAGTAGAACGCAACATGGTTGTTGCGGGCGTTGATGTTTTCTGTTGAAAGCCTCTTGTTTGTGTTCTTCTTATGACGCGGGATAGTGAGATTGAAGCGGTCCAGGCCAACCTTACGCGACGTCGTTCGCGAGACCGGCTCCGCACTTGACGTGTGGCTTGTTCCACACATGCGGCTGGTGGATGTCAGTTTCTCTCACTATAGTTGTCATGGGATTAACACCGGAGTTTGGCAACCATAATATCACCGTTGTGGCTTTCCGTAGGTAAGAATCGTTCTTAGCATCTACTCCCATAAGCCACGTAAAACATGCAACAAAAAAGTAGAGGCGTCTAACTTGTTTTTGCAGGGAGTGTTTTCTGTGATATGGTATGGCCCAAGATGTGATGTGTATAATGTATGCGATGATCATGTTTTGTAATGTTTCACGACTTGCATGTCGATGAGTACACAACCGGCAGGAGCCATATGGTTGTCTTTATAATTGTGTATGACCTGCGAGTCAACTTCTTATACGCCATGTAATAGCTTTACTTTATCGCTAAGTAGTTAGCAATAGTTGTAGTTGCTATTCGTGGTAGAGGCAATCATGGTGGAGTGATGGAGATCATGCCGGAACGCACAAGATGGAGATCATTGCGCGAGGATTGGCTATACCATGTCACATAAAGTTATATGCATGTGATGTTTATCCCTTTATGTATCTTATTATGCTTAGATCGCGACGGTAGCATTATAAGATGATTCCTCACTTAAAGATCAAGATAAAAACTGTGTTCTCCCCAAGTATGCACCGTTGCGAAAGTTCGTCGTGTCCAAGCATCACGTGATGATCGGGTGCTATAGACTCTACGCTCACATACAACGGGTGCAAGCCAGTTTTGCACACGCGGAAATACTTGGGTCTAGCTTGACGAGCCTAGCATGTACAGACATGGCCTCGGAACACAAGAACCGAAAGGTTAAGCATGAGTCATATGAATGATATGATCGACACTTTGTTGTCCACCATTGAAACCACATCTCTTCTCGTGATGATCGGATTAGGTGTGGTGAATTTGGATCGTGTTCACTAAACAACTTGAGGGATGTTGAATTTAGTGGGAGTTCATCTAGTAATTTGATTAAGTTGAACTATTTATCATGAACATAGTCTAAATTGTACTTGCAAACACTGTAGATCACATGGCCAAATCCAACTTCAACTTCAACGTTTTTGCTGAGAAGGAAAAGCTTAGAAACAATGGGTCTAACTTCACCAATTGGTTCCGCAATCTAAGAATCATTCTGTCTGGCGGACAAAAGGACTATGTCCTTGGGAAAGCGTTAGGTGACCCCCCTGCTGCAACTGCGCCGGCTGATGAGAAAGCTGTCTATCAGTCACGCAAAGATGATTATGGTGTGATTAAGAGCACCATGTTGTTTGCTATGGAACCAGAGCTTCAAAATCGTTTTGAAGAGTATCCCGGGCCCTTTGAGATTCTCGAAGAGTTGAAAACCATGTTTCAGACTCAAGCCCGTTCTGAGAGATATGAGATCTCCGAGAAGTTCTTTAACTGCAAGATGGAGGAAGGGAGTTCCGTTAGTGAGCACGCCATTAAGATGACGGGCTACACTCAACGCCTTGAGCAACTGGAATGCACGATTACAGAGGAGCTCAAGATTGACAGGGTTCTGCAATCACTCCCTCCCAGCTACAAAAGTTTTGTAGTGACTCATAATCAGATTGGTTCCACTGATACGATCACCGAGCTCTTCGCAAAGCTGAAGGTTGCGGAGGTGGACATCAAGAAGGATAATCATGTGTTGATGGTCAACAAACCCTCCTTTAAGAAAGGTAAGGGAGCAAAGAAGCCCTTCAAGAAGGGCGGCGGCAAGCGCAATGCTCCTGCTGAGAAGAAGCTCAAGTCTGGTCCTAAGCCGGACACTGAGTGCTTCTATTGCAAGGACAAGGGTCACTGGAAGCGCAACTGTCCGAAGTACTTAGCGGACAAGAAGGCTGGCACCATCAAAGGTATATTTGATATACATGTTATTGATGTTTTCCTTACTAGCCCTCGTTGTAGTGCCTGGGTATTTGATACCGGTTCAAATACAACTTTATAACCAGGAATAAGATAATTTTATTACATCTTACATAGCTCATTTGGCTATTACATTACATTGCAGCAGAATATCTATAAGCATGGGGTCCTTCATCTTCAAACTGCCACAGGCAGACATGTTGGTTGTAGACTTTGTAATCCTAATCAACACACTTCACTAAATCAATCAAACCTGCAACATAACAAGTTACAGCCACAAGGGTCAATACATTTGAATTGTATTGGCAAGTGATACTATGGTAGTATGGTGGAGTCTATCATCTATATGCATTTGGCTAAGTGAAGTTGAGGCTTGCATTGCTCAAAATAGATTTTCCTTATCATTTGAAAACACTAAGTTTTTTATTGACAAAATCAGTTCTCCCAATCAAAGATTGAAGATCCTTTAACTTAGAAATTTGGATGATGAGATTCTTGATTGCTTCCATGTCTTGATGCTCAAATTGTCCTTTACCAGGGACATGGCTAAGTACTTAGATTTTACACTCTGCAGAGGTGGTGCACTTTCCCCACAAGACTTGGTTTCACCAAGACAAGATCTTTCAGAAGCCTTCCCTTAGACCAAAATGGACGCGCTCCAACCTATCAAACTCTACCACCAACTGTCCATATGGCTAAGTTCTTGCAACCTATATGATCCAGGCAGAGCCCATAATGCCAAGTGGTTGCACTTGAAGCTTCTCAACATTTGACATCTCAAATCTCTTTGTTCCTGGGTGGCCATCCACAAGTGAGATACACAAGGTCAACCATAAACATGGGCCTTGTGAACCACTCAACCAAAATCCACCAAGCAATTACCATTCCACCCAGGTGATTCATTAATTTAGTTGTTTTATTAAACAAAAACACAAGTCCTCAGACTTAGAAATTTTCCATAGTGTGAATATACTTCCACCCTTGTTTTCTATTTGCTAGGCTAAGCATGATAGTAGTAGGTATCTTGACTTAGGAAATTTCTACTAAGGTTTCATCTACTAGGATTTTCCATAGCAAGGTTTATACTTAGCAAAAGTTCCATGCAAGTTTTACTTAGAAAAATCACTAATGCATAGTGAAAGCAATGGGACAAAAGTATGAAGCATCACTTGCCTTTTTGGTAGAGGGTATAAGTTCACTCATTGTCCTTGCAACAATCACACTCTTCAAGTCACTACAATTCAATCAAGCAAGGCACAAGTTCAATCTACCAAACAAGCAAAACATCACATAAAATCATAGAACCAAGATAATGCATGCAAGCATGCCAAGGATTGTTTTATTTGGAAAAGTGGTTCCTAATGGGTCATAAACATTTGAAAACACCTAATGGTCATTTTATAAAGTGGCAAAGTCATTTGCAAAAGATTTCACTTCATAAACCATTTTCAAAACAAGGTATCATTTTATGTGGTGTAGAAATATTTTTACTAAGGCATTAATCTATAGGGTTCAACAAATATGTTTTCAAACCATAAAACTTGGTGTTTGGGGTCAGAGAGTTTAAAACAAAACATTTCCCAAAAGTTTTCTTCCAAAACCATTTTTAATAAATAAACCATATTTTTATTTGACTAGAGATGGTTTTAAATCAAAGAATCATTCTTTTGTTTCACCAAATACATTTTTGAAACCACAAAGTGATTCCTATGGTCAGTAGGTTCAAAACACACCATTTGCAAAAGATTTTATCCTCAAAATCATTTTTGAACAATTTTTATAACCTAAACAAGCATACAAATGTTTCTGCAAAAACAAACCATTTAACAGAAACGTTTTACTAAACAAATAGCATGGTTGGCTTGGGCTTGTTCCACTGATTCCATTGATATAAAGTTTGGAAAATTTGGACGTGTGGAACTAAAGTTGTGCAATTTACAAAATTGGAAATCTAATAGATCAATTCTGTTCTAATTCAACTAAACAGAGACACATGGCGTGTTTCTATTCGCTGATACCGCTTCGTCTAGATCACGTGCTGCAGGCCGTTGGATCTAACTGATATCGCACGGCGCAGGTTCACTCTTACCCCTTCGCTCTCTTTCTATCCTAGCCGCTGGATGATGATCTAACGACTCACAGGAGGTTGACCAAAGTCTGGCGGCGCAGCGACGGTGGCTGGCGGCGGCGAGGTCAGATGGTGGCGGTGCCGGTGAAACAGGAAGCAAGGGAGGATGGGAAGGTGCTCACCGCGTTCGTAGTATCGTGGGGGAAGCTCAACGTGGCGGTATCTCGTCGAGGGGCACACGGAGGTGAGGGTAATGGCTCGCCGGAGTTGCTCCTGGCGTCGGGTTCGCTCAGGCGTCATTGGAGGCGGGGCTACGGTGCACGCTAGGACAAATGGGAGACAGGGTCAGACGCGCAAAGCTATGGAGACGATGTGTGCGTGAAGGAGAAGGAGAGGCGCGGTCGGAAACTACCTGTGGGGCTCGTCGGAGTTGGAGCGGACGGCGGCGCACGCTCGGTGTCGACGAAGCCGAGGTTACAGGGCACTCGCGGAAGAATGAGTGGCACGGGGAGATGCGCCAGGAGGTGAGGAGTATGTGTGCGTGGCTGATGAGGCAAGGGGCAGCGCTGGGTCGCCGGAATTTGCACCGGACCTCGTCGGAGCAGAGGGTGGTGTGGAGAGGAATTGGGCGGCCTGGGGGCATGTCGAGGTGGGGCGGCTGAGGGGAAGTGGAGAGGAGGGGCAGACGCTTTAACGTGCGTGGTCGAGGGGCCGATTAATAGCGTGGTTAACGCGTATTACGCCGGAATTTATTCGCCTGCAACGGCCGGCGAGGGGAGGGCGTAGTCCGTGGGTGAAGACGATGGATACGTGGCGGTGGGGTCCACTGGCAGCGATAGAGAGAGAGGGGCGTGGGACCTGCTAGTCAGCGATTGCGCGGGTGCGGGTCTGAGTGAGAAAACATTTCGGCAGAGGGGGAAATAGGTGGGCTTGCTGGGCCTAGTTGGGCTGGCCGGCTGGGCTGGCTCCCTTTTCTTATTTTTTTCTGTTCTGGATCTTTTTCTTTTTCCAATTCAATTTCTGTTTTGAAATTCAAACAACAATCAAACATTCAAATTAATTCAAACATTCACCACACTTGTAATGAGTTTTGGTTCTGTTTAACAACATAAACCAAATCCTAAATAAAAAATATTAATTTTATTCTTTTTAGGATCTATTTAATAATTAAATAAAATAGACCTTAATTATTAATTCAAATAGGTTTTGATTTATTTAATAAAATCATTTGAAAACTAAATATTATCAAAACCAAATCAGTAGGTTTTATTTGAAAAATATAAGATACTTGGAACACTTGTTTAAAATAAAATAACATTTTTATTTTAGGGTCCATTAATAATTAAATAAAATGGACCTTATTTATTTAAATCAAATAGGATTTGTTTTATTAAAATCTTTATTTTGAAATCTAAATAATACCAAAACACTTCAGTAGGTTTTATTTGAGAATATAAAATACTTGGAAAACTTATTTAAATAAAATAATAAGTTTTAATGTTTTATTTAAAAGGGAAAGTCTTTATTTTAACAAAATTGGGTAATAATAAATCCCTATTATTTTCTTTAAATAAATCTTTATTCTTTTGATCAAAACAAAGTGTTTTATTTCAAAAGCTTGGCCAAGGTTTAATTTCGCTCACAATAATCCTTATTTATAAATCTACCTTTTCTTTTTTAAAACCAAATCTTTTATTTAAAAGATCCAAAATAGTAATTTTAAATATTTCTAAGTTTATTGTTTATTTATCTTTTTTAAATCCCTTTAGGATTTTATTTGATCCAAATAGGTTTTGAAAGTTTCCAATTGGATTCAAAAAGTTTCTTCTCACCCTGAAAATCAACAAAGTTTTATTTTAGTCATTTATTTTTCACATTACAAGATTTGGAAAATCTTGGGATGTGACACACAGGTTCACCCACACAACACTTATAAAACCAAAGAAGATTAATCTGCTATATGAAACAAAATAACTTGATAGTATTCCCATGTGTCCTCGAGAACATTTGGTCCTCATTACTATTTCCACTGGTTGTCCTTTGATAATAAAGGATTCAGCCACTTTCTGCAATTATTTTCTATTTTATTTACTTTCACTTGATTTCCTTGTTTTATTAGAAAACCCCTAAAAATCTGTTTGCTAAGTATTTACAGTGATTTCCTGCTCCATACCACTAGTAAACACCTTCTGTTCCTCGTTGCGATCGACACTCCTATTTATAGAAAGTACTACGATACACCTATACTTGTGGGTCATCAAGAATATTTTCTGGCGCCGTTGCCGGGGAGTGAAGCTCTATTGAAGACTGGAACTAGTAAAGGAAACTTCTACTGTGAGTATTGTTTTTTATTTCTGTTTGTTACTTTGTTTCCAATATGGATAACCCACTTGGTTTCCTGTTTGGAAAAACTACTACTACTCTTAGGGTAGTAGATGAACCACCACCTGTTGAGATAGATCCTTTTAAGATACCTATAAGTATTGTTGATCGTGTTATGGATAATTATTATTTTGAGGATGGAACTGTCCATCCTGGTGATCATTTGATTTTTATCCTTGAATTATGCGGGTTGTTTAAGTGTGCAGGTATCACAACTGAACAGGTGAAGAAGAAGTTATTCTCTATATCATTGAAAGGAAGAGCTGAAGAATGGTATAAGCTGCTGAAGAATGGACAATCCATGGAATGGGAGAGAATAGTACCTCTCTTTTATTCTAAATTCTATCCTCCCAGTGAGATTCATAAGGATAGGAATCAAATTTATAAATTTTGGCTTCATGATGGAGAGAGTACAGCCCAAGCTTGGGGGATATTGAAGTTACTAATGCTTAAATGTCCTATTCATGAACTCCCTAACAAAATTATTATCAATAACTTTTATGCAAGGCTTTCTCTTCATGATAAAGATTTACTAGATGCTTCTTGTGCTGGATCATTCACACATATGAAGGAAGAAGCTAAGTGGGATCTCCTAGACGTATTCAAGAGAACACTGAAGGATGGGAGAATGACAAAGGAAGAATGTTAGGTATAAATTTTGATTATGAATGCATTAAATCTTTTATGGGAACTGATGACTTCCGTGATATTAGTACTGAGTATGGTCTTGATTATCAAGTTCTTGCAAATTGTTTTAAGGCCTTTGACTCTTATATTGGTCTTGATTATCAAGTTCTTGCAAATTGTTTTAAGGCCTTTGACTCTTATATTGAAATTCCAAAAAAAGAGTGGGACAAGTACCATGCACCTTATAAAGATATTCTTACCCATGTTCCTGCTAGCATTGAAGTTTGTACTGTTGATCCTATTTTGCCTGAACCTTATGTTGAGAAAATCCATTTTCCTTCCAAGCTAAAGGAACATTATTTCATAGCTAATGTGGTTAGCAAAAGTGCAAAGAAAACTGTGGAACCTGATGTGCAAATAAACATTGAACCTATAGTAGCCCTTGTGAAAGATCACGCCACTAAAAATATAGAGGATGAGCACATTGTCTTCTGTGAAGACACTTCTAATATTGTCTCTCATCCCAGAAAAGTTAGGAAAACTAGTGTCCATGTGCTTTCTGTTAGAATTGGTGATCATTGCTACTATTGTTTATGTGATATTGGTGCTAGTTCTAGTGCTATTCCTTATGAGCTCTACAGGGAAATTATGCATGGCATTGGTCCTTGTGAACCTGAGGACATAGATGTGGTTGTTTACCTTGATAAAAGAGAGATAGTCCGTCCAATCGGCATTGTAAGAGATGTGGAGGTTCTTTGTGGTAACATTAAGTATCCTGCTGATTTTCTAGTACTTGGTTCAGAAGCTAGTAAAACCTGTCCTATTATCTTTGATAGACCTTTCTTCAATGATTGTGGGGCTATCATAGATTATAAGAAGGAGAAAGTTTCTGCCCAATGAGGATTTTAGGGTTGAATAACTTTTTGCTATTTCTCTTGCTCCAAACAATGCCTTGCAGCAGTTTCTGGAAGATCAGGAAAGTGAAGTCTTCATGAAGGAAATAAATGAGATTGACGAGGTTTTCCTTCGTCAATCGGAATTACTTAAGCATAACCTACCTGTGGAAGATTTGGGTACCACACTACCACCTAAAGGGGACCCTGTTTTTGAATGAAAACCTCTGCCTGATGATCTTAAATATGCTTATCTAGATGATAATAAAATATATCCTGTTAGTATTAGTTCTAAGCTTTCAGGGAGGGAAGAGGAAAGATTATTGGAAATATTGAAGAAACAACGAGGAGCTATGGGGTATACTCTTGATGATTTAAAAGGGATTTCTCCTACTATATGTCACCATGCTATTATTATAGAACCTGATGCAAACCAGTTGTTGAACACCAACGCCGTTTAATTCCTAAGATGAAAGATGTGGTAAGAAATGAGGTACTAAAACTCCTTGATGCTGGTATTATTTACCCTATTGCTGATAGTCAATGGGTTAGCCCTATTCATTGTGTCCCAAAGAAAGGAGGAATCACTGTTGTGCCTAATGAAAATAATGAGCTTATACCTCAAAGAGTAGTGGTTAGGTATAGGATGTGCATTTATTTTAGAATGGTTAATAAAGTTACTAAGAAAGATCATTATCCTCTGCCTTTTATGGATCAAATGCTAGAAAGATTGTCTAAAAGACTCACTTTTGTTCCTTGATGGTTATTCTGGTTTCTCTCAAATTGTTGTGAGAAAGCAAGACCAATAGAAAATCACCTTCACTTGTCCCTATGGAACTTATGCTTATAGGCGTATGCCTTTTGGTTTATGTAATGCTCCTGCTACCTTTCAGAGATGTATGTCCCTATGGAACTTATGCTTATAGGCGTATGCCTTTTGGTTTATGTAATGCTCTTGCTACCTTTCAGAGATGGTTTTTGTGAAGAAATTGTGGAAGTTTTTGTTGATGGTTCTTGACGTGGAGCACTTCGTTGGAAACCCCAAGAGAAAGGTGTGATGAGCACAGCATCAAGTCTTCCCTCAGTAGAGACCGAGGTTATCGAACCATAAGGAGGAAGGAAACGCCACACAGGTGTTGCAAGCAACACGGGGACCTGCACAACACAGACTCAAGACATTTCCCCAGCGAATCAGTGAGGTTGTCAAGCTCACCAGTTTGCTGTAACAAAGGATTAAACATATGGTGTGGAAGGTAATGGTTTGCAGCAAGTAAACAAGTAACAGCGGAAGATGTATCAATGGTAAATATTGTACCGGGGTACATAGTTCACTAGAGGTGCTCTCCTTAGATAAACAACATGGCATGAAGGGTAAACAAATTACAGCAGGGCAAATGACAGGAACTGAGCAAGGCCGCCATCCAACTGCATCTATGACTAGAAGTCCACCTTCAGGTTATCATCCGAACCCCCTCCAGTATTAAGTTGCAAGCAACAGACAACTGCTTTAAGCAAAGTGTGTAAGGTAAACCATCCACTTGTTCCATGAACAAGAGATTATTGTTTTCTCCCTAGTAGCAACAACACATATACAACCGAAGAGATTTCTGTCACTTCTCTTGGAAACTAGAGGCATGAACCCACTATCGAGCATAAATACTCCCTCTTGGAGTCACTAGCAACTACTTGGCCAAGATAGCTACTAACAATGGAGAGCATGCAAGATCACAAACAACACAGACATGATAGAATCAAATAGACAAAACCATTAAACAAACTAACATAATAATCTCAATATCCATCGGATTCCCGGAAACACAACATGCATGATTACAAATAGATTAGATCTTGATCATGAACGGATCTCACAAGATCTATACATGAAAGCACAAGGAGGAGATACATCCATATAGCCACTACATGGACCCATAGTCCAAGGTGGAACTACTAACGCATCATATCAGAGAGAAGGCCTCCGGGATGATCTCCCCTCCGGCAGGGTGTCGGGAAGAACTTCAGATCCCCTGATCTAGGGACGACGGTGGCGGCGGCTACAGAAGGTTTCGTGGAATATTGATCGGGTACTTAGGGTTTCTGCATCGGGGGCTTCTTATAGGCGAAGAGGCGAGGCCGGGAGGTGACCAGGAGGGGCACACCCTGCCCAGGCGCGGGCCCACCCCTGGCTGCACCTAGGGGGTTTGGCCGCCCTGGTTCGCATCTTCGTCTCGTCTTCTGGATTCGTGTCCCTCACGGTAAAATATTGACTTTGGCTTTTGTCCCGTCCAATTCCAAGAATATTGATTTTCTGCCTTTCTGGAACCAAAAACAGAAGAAAATAGGCAACTGGCACTGTGGCATCTTGTTAGTAGGTTAGTTCCAGAAAAGATATAAAAACACCTCAAAGTGTAGACAAAGCAAAGCAAAGTAGATACTAAACAAGCATGGAGCATAAAAAATTATAGATATGTTTCCGACGTATCAATCATCCCCAAGCTTAACTCCTGCTCGTCCTCGAGTAGGTAAGTGATAAAAAGAATAATTTTTTAGGTGAGAAGCACCAGTAAAACCAAGATCAAACCATTTGCAAGCATTGAAAGCTAGGATCAAAGAACTCTAAACATGTGCATGAAATACGTCGTTCTAACAGTAGGACATAGTAACTATGCATCAACATGAAATGCTACAAACAAAGATCATGAATAATATGCATTAGAAAAAGTTTGTTTGTTTCACATATAGAAAACATGGTATAGTGGCAATCAACGTGTCCCTTATAGAGTAGCAAATAGATGCATAGGACACCTTCAAAGTTCACAATGGTGACTAGAAACAAATAGCACAAGAACAAGTAATATCACAATATGCATCGGTCAATAAGCTTTGGGACACTGCACACAGAATGACAACACTGCTCTCTTAATGGTTCCTAAAGGTAGAAGGTGGAGACTCAGATAATGGTGGAAGAAAGGCCTTTAATAAAGAAAGCTGGGATTTCAAGTTTCAAAAAGTATTGCAAAAATTATGGTACTTGTTAGCTTTCAGCCCTCATTGCCCCTATCATCAGCATCTTGACAAAGTATAAGTTGGCAATCTCAAGTCCCTTGAATACGAGGGCCACACCTCATGCTACTCAACTTCAGTCACCTGTAAGTTCTTTTCCTTGTAAGTATTTGCATATCATAGAGAACCACCAATGGGGTACCCCTTGCACATGGTACAGGAGCTATCCCATAACCAAAATGACAAGGCAAGCAGACAATGATCATCTCAGCAATCTTTTTATTTACTATATATATAGATTTTTATTGAGGATGCTTCATAGATAGCTCACTATGGTGATGCTGCAAGTTTCCACCATGATTAGGCATGGCTTAGGCTAGTGGCCCAAGCGTTTCTCTAACACAAGATACAAACTCCATGGACTTACAAGTTCCCTCTTTATTTCACACTGGTGACATCCATAGACAAAAGAGCATGATATCAACTGAGGACAAAGTACAAGTGCAATGTTGAAAACGTTCCCCGTGACAGCACGGTTATGCTAATTCCAACGTATAAGTGCAAGCATATACAACATAGACAACACAATGGTTCAAGTCTATTAGGGGAAAAGAATATAAAGTGTGCCATCAAGTTTGTGAGGGCTTTAATCACTAAGTTTTCACACAACAAAATAGTTTTAATTGTAAGATATCTGAAAACAAGAATATACTTGGAATGGTGTAACACACCATGCATAGGATTTTATAGTGGACACTTTGGAATAACTTGGTTTCTTGGGAGTTGGAAGCATGAGTAGAGCTTACTCATACAAGTGGAGGCTAGCAAAAGACTGGGAGCAACAATTTAAGATAGCATAATGTCCATAATCATGCAGAGCAACAAAGCATTACTAATCAAAGCATAGAGTGGTACTACAAGTCAAGGACTAAATGAACATAAAGTATATGGTGACTTGTCATAGTCATAACATGGTGTGAGCATGTGCCAAGTCAACCCAAGCAAAGCATCAAAGGAGAATACCACAATAATATGTTTTTGCATGCGAAAACAACGCATAATTTCTTCAAGGCACACTAAGCAATCCCAATTGTTTGGAACAAGACATGCTACAGCAATAAGGTCAAAACAACACCTAGCATGTCATGCTAAAGTCTAAGTCACAGTCAATGCAAGCTCCTCTTGCACTTTCAAGCAGGAACTTCCTACTCCTGTCCAACACCAAGAAACTTATTTGCAAAACAACACAGAGAGAACGGGGGTCCAGACTAATTTTTCAAGAAAACTAAAAAACCTAAGCAAAGAAAACGAAAACTAGGACGCTCCAAGAAATACACAACCATGCATGAAACAATAAAAACGAAGTGTCTAGACATACCTGAGCTTTTTATTGATGAAGAAGGGGATCCTTGGGCATCCCCAAGCTTTGACGCTTGTACCTCTTGGATATTTCTTGGGGTAACACCGGGGTGGCATCCCCAAGCTTGAGCTTTTGTCCATTATTCATATTATTGCATCAATCTCTCTCTACACCTGAAATTTTTTCCTTCATACAAAATTTCACACAATCTTCATTAGCAACATTAGTTTATTCAAAAGAATTAGACATCTGGCAAAGCTTTGGAACAGCAAAACTTTTCACTAAAAACACAAGATACTGTAGCAACTCCTTCAAAAATCTCAAATTCCCAAAAGAGAAATCAAAAAGGAATCAATAAGAAGCAAATGAAAATAATGGCAGAAATCTGTCAAAACAGACCAGCAGGTAGAAACCGATTTTTACGAACATATTCTGTTACTCAAATAAAAAATTGTTGAACTAACGAAAGTTAGCTAACATACTGGGGATTTATTCGTAAATGTTGAGCTCAATCCGAGTTACAGAGACTCCTCACGAATTTTTTTGGTGGAGGACAGAAATATGTTTCGGGACAACAACTCCCCAAATCTTACCTCCCTATCATTAGAGGTCATTCTTGGCACAAAAAGCAAACAAAAAGGATAAGGAGAGGTCATTACTGAAGTAATAACTTCCAAGCCTCATGGAAACTCTTGGGTTGTCTCCCAACAAGTACTTTTGTTTAACGCCTTTAAGTTAGGCACAAGAAGCAAGAAGAATCAAGTATTTTCAAATGAGGCATTGAGATCAATACTTGCAAAATCTTCAACTATGAGAGGTATCTCATCCAAATCAGTTTTGGAGGATCCCTTCTCATTTCTCTTTGGTTTACTACTTTCATCAAAAAGATTTTCAAGAGCAATCCAATCAAAATTCTTTTCAAAGGCTTCATGCATTCCAACAAGCTTAAAGGGTATGGGTATCTTAAATTCTTCTCTAGGCTTAGTTTTATCAGAAATACCCACAACATCTACACTTGAGCCTAGCATATTGAAACACTCAAAGACCTTTTTGGATTCCCTATCAACATCATGGAACTCTTTGAGTAGAGTTTCAAGAATAAATTCTTTCTTTTCAGCATTCTTTTCTTATTTTAGTTTTAGGAACAAGATTTGCGTAAAGGGGTTAAGGCTAACAAACCTAGCCTCAAACATATAAATGAAAGAAGCTGTAGCAATCTCATAATTTGGAGCAAACTCTTCTACAGATTTATCCTCAATATCCTCATGCTTGCTAACATGATTAAAGAATTCTTCAATATTGTCTTTCCCAGTTATGGATCCACTGCCCATTGAAACATTTTTTAGGGTGAACTTGAGGAGCAACATGGCGAGCTTGAAAAAGGTGGAAACTAGAGCAGGAACTAATTTTTTTGTGTTTTTGAATAAAGCAAGATAACCAAACTAGACTATTTTTTTGGGTTTTTTGAAATGAGGCAAACAAAACAAAGCAAAAGAAACAAAGCAAAGTAAAAACAAAGTAAAGAGAAAGGAAGTGAAGGAATCCCCTTATGAAGACGTCCTTAGCCTCCCCTGCAACGGCGCCAGAAAAACTTTTTGATTGTGCTTGACGTGGAGCACTTTGTTCGAAACCCCAAGAGCAAGGTGTGATGAGCACAGCAGCAAGTCTTCCCTCAGTAGAGACCGAGGTTATCGAACCAGAAGGAGGAAGGAAACGTCACATAGGTGTTGCAAGCAACGCGGAGACCTGCACAACACAGACTCAAGACTTTGCCCCAACGAATCAGTGAGGTTGTCAAGCTCACCGGTTTGCTGTAACAAAGGATCAAACATATGGTGTGGAAGGTAATGGTTTGCAACAAGTAAACAAGTAACAGTGGAAGATGTATCAATGGTAAAGATTGGACCGGGGTCCATAGTTCACTAGAGGTGCTCTCCTTATATAAACAACATGGCAGGAAGGGTAAACAAATTACAGCAGGGCAATTGACAGGAACTGAGCAAGGCATAACAAATGCAATACTAGTAAGAAAGATCCTATGAGATTCGATTGGGCAATACAACAAGATACATAGACCGCCATCCAACTACATCTATGACTAGAAGTCCACCTTCAGGTTATCATCCGAACCCCCTCTAGTATTAAGTTGCAAGCAACATACAACTGCTTTAAGAAAAGTGTGTAAGGTAAACAATCAACTTGTTCCATGAACAAAAGACCGTTGGTTTCTCCCTAGTAGCAACATCACATCTACAACCGAAGAGATTTCTGTCACTTCCCTTGGAGACTAGAGGCATGAACCCACTATCGAGCATAAATACTCCCTCTCGGAGTCACTAGCAACTACTTGGCCAAGATAGGTACTAACAACGGAGATCATGCAAGATCACAAAAAACACAGACATGATAGAATCAAATATAAAAAACCATTAACCAAACTGACATAATAATCTCAATATCCATCGGATCCCCGCAAACACAACATGCATGATAACAAATAGATTAGATCTTTATCATGAACGGAGCTCCCAAGATCTATACATGAAAGCACAAGGAGGAGATACAACCATCTAGCTACTACATGGACCCATAGTCCAAGGTGGAACTACTCATGGATCATACCGGAGAGAAGGCCTCCGGGATGATCTCCCCTCTGGCAGGGTGCCTAGAAGAACTTCAGATCCCCCCGATCTAGGAACGACGGTGGCAGCGGCTACAGAAGGTTTCGTGGAATATTGATCGGGTACTTAGGGTTTCTTCATCAGGGGCTTCTTATAGGCGAAGAGGCGAGGCCAGGAGGTGATCAGGGGGGCCACACCCTGCCCAGGCACGGTCCCACCCGTGGCCGCGCCTAGGGGGGTTGGGCCACCCTGGTTCGCGTCTCCGTCTCGTCTTCTGTATTCGTGTCCCTCACGGTAAAATATTGACTTTGGCTTTTGTCCCGTCCAATTCCGAGAATATTGATTTTTTTCCTTTCTAGAACCAAAAAACAGAAGAAAACAGGCAACTCGCACTGTGGCAACTTGTTAGTAGGTTAGTTCTAGAACAGATATAAAAACACCTCAAAGTGTAGACAAATCAAAGCAAAGTAGATACTAAACAAGTATGGAGCATAAAAAATTATAGATACGTTTCCGACGTATCAGTTTTCATGGACGATTTCTCCGTCTATGGAACTTCTTTTGATAATTTGCACAACCTTGATAAAGTTTTTCAGATATGTGAAGAAACTAAGCTTGTTCTTAATTGGGAGAAATGCCACTTCATGGTTAATGAAGGGATTGTTCTTGGACACAAAATTTCTGAAAGAGGTATTGAAGTAGATAGAGCCAAAATTGAAGAAATTGAGAAGATGCCTTGCCCTAGGGATATTAAAGTTATTCATAGTATCCTTGGTCATGCTGGTTTATATAGGAGGTTTATTAAAGATTTCTCCAAAATTTCAAAGCCCCTTACTATTCTTCTTCAAAAAGATGTACCTTTTATTTTTTATGATGATTTTAAGGAAGATTTTGAAACTTTGAAGAAAGCTTTGACTACTGCTCCTATTGTTCAACCACCTGATTGGAATTTACCCTTCGAAATTATGTGTGATGCTAGTGATTTTGCTATGGGTGCTGTTCTTGGGCAACGAATAGATGAAAAGTTGAATGTTATTCATTATTCTTGCAAGACTCTAGATGTTGCTCAAAAGAATTATGCTACTACGGAAAAGGAGTTCTTATCTGTAATCTTTGCCTATGATAAGTTTAGACCCTATATTGTTGATTCAAAGGTTACTATTCATACTGATCATGCTGCTATTAAGTACCTTATGACAACGAAAGACGCTAAGCCTAGGCTTATTAGATCGGTGTTGCTTTTACAAGAGTTTGATATGCATATTGTAGATAGGAAAGGTGCTGAACATCCTATTGCTGATAATTTATCTCGTTTGGAAAACATTTCTTTTGAACCTATGCCTGTTAATGATAGTTTTCCAAATGAACAGTTGGCTACAATAAGGGTAAGCCTTCATGAAAGTCCTTGGTATGCTGATTATGCTAACTTTATTGTTTCCAAGTATTTGCCTCCAACCTTTACATCTCAGCAAAGAAGGAAATTCTTTTATGATCTAAGGACACTAGTACAAAGAGCTCCATGCATCCCGGTTTGTATGGGCCTTTAGTTCCGGTTGCCCAACCGGGACGGGGCAACCGGGACAAAAGGGTGCACACGTGGCCTGCCAGGGGGAACGACCTTTAGTCCCGGTTTGTAATACGAACCGGGACTAAAAGTTTTTTCTAAATTTTTTTTAAAAAAATTATTTTTTTTTCAATTTTTTGATTTTTTGAAAAAAGTTTTTTTTTGATTTTTTGAATTATTTGGCTCGTTAATCTCCCACATCTCTCACTTTTAACACTAATTATACTTAATCTTAGTTCAAATTGTACTTATAGTTAAACTTCTCATCCGGTCACCCATCCTAGCACTACTCCACCCCCAGCACGCTTAACTTCTTCATTCCATCTCTCCCACCTGCGCGAAGGACCAATATATCTTGTTGTCAAGACTAGTATATCAATCTTATTAACTCATATCGATATGTGACACGTTTTTATTTTTTGAAATTAAGAACAACTATTTTTAGTAAACAACAATAAATAATTAATAATAACATTTTATTCTAATGAAAGTAAAAACTAATTAAATTAATATTTTATTCATTTTTTCCATTTATTCATTTAATATGACATAAACAATATCTTCAAATCTGTAAATCGAAATTTAACAAATAATATATCCATTATTATCAGAAAAATGCGAGGAATTCAAATATGACATAAAAAATACTAAAATAATTTTTTCTGAAATAATTTTTTTTCTTTTCGAATTTTAAGAATCCAAAACGGCCTAAGTATGTTGAAATCAAAGAGCTAATTTTTCTGCACGTTTTGATAGGTTGAGCGCTTCGTCTAATTTTTCCTGCGGCGGACTGTACGGACTCGAAAAACAAACTCTATTTAGCGTCCGGGTTTAACGCCACGCGATGAGGAACAAGGGCGCTTGCCTAATTTTCTTTTTTGTACGTATTGTTTTTAATCAGTTAAACGTCAATCTAAACGTCTGGCAGTGTACATGGCCTAACTACAGAGTTCCTAAAATCACAAACACGTGGATATTTGTATCAAAATCCTAGTTTCTTTAATTCCTCCAAGATTGATCATGCTGTTGCGATGATTTTCTAAGAGATTTTACTTTTAGAATTTTTTACTTTTAGAGAAAAGGGCACCCACAATCAGCACAGGGATTTTACTTTTAGAATTTTTTATAACCTTTAGTCCCGGTTCGTATCACCAACCGGAACTAAAACGGGTGCCCCGGTGCCAATCCCTTTAGTCCCG
This sequence comes from Avena sativa, assembly GCA_916181665.1. Lineage (NCBI taxonomy): Eukaryota > Viridiplantae > Streptophyta > Magnoliopsida > Poales > Poaceae > Avena > Avena sativa. The sequence goes on along the minus strand of OV702296.1, from coordinate 6,965,464 downwards.
GTTCGTATCACCAACCGGGACTAAAGACGAACCGGGACTAAAGGGATTGGCACCGGGGCACCCCTTTTAGTTCCGGTTGGTGATACGAACCGGGACTAAAGGGATTGGCACCGGGGCACCCCTTTTAGTTCCGGTTGGTGATACGAACCGGGACTAAAGGTCCCATTTGACCCGGGACTAAAGACGTATGGCGTTCTAGCCGTTGGAACCGGGACTAATGTTCACATTAGTCCCGGGTCCAACCATAACCGGGATTAATGCTCCAAGAAAAGGTGGATGTATGGCTCTTTTTCTACTAGTGGGAATTAGTTTTGGGATGACCCACATTTATATAAAGAAGGATTATATGGTATTATGCGAAGATGTGTCCCAGAAATATGAACAACAAGAGATATTGAGAAAATGTCATGGCAGTGCTTATGGAGGACATCATGCTAGGGATAGGACCGCATAAAAAGTTTTACAATCTGGTTTTTATTGGCCTACTCTTTTCAAGGACGCAAGGAAGTTTATTTTATCATGTGATGAATGTCAAAGAGTTGGTAACATTTCTAGACGCAATAAAATGCCTATGAATTATTCTCTTGTTATTGAACCTTTTGATTGTTGGGGATTTCACTTTATGGGTCTTATTCCTCCTTCAAAAGGGTATACTCATATTCTTGTTGCTATTGATTATGTTACAAAGTGGGAACAAGCCATACCTACAAACAGCGTTGATGGTAAGACCTCTTTAAAAATGCTTAAAGATGTTATTTTTCCTAGGTTTGGTGTGCCTAGATATCTCATGACTGATGGAGGTTCTTATTTTATCCATGGTGGTTTTAGGAAGACTCTTGCTAAATATGATGTTAACCATAGAATTGCTTCAGCTTATCACCCCCAAACCAGTGGGCAAGTAGAATTTTCTAATAGATAAATTAAATCTATCTTGCAAAAGACTGTTAATAGATCTAGGAAAAATTGGGATAAAAAGTTGAATGACGCTTTATGGGCTTACAGAACTGCTTAAAAAAACCCTATGGGAATGTCTCCTTACAAAATGGTTTATGGGAAATCTTGTCACTTGCCTCTAGAATTAGAAAACAAAGCTTATTGGGCAGTGAAAGAACTGAATAGAGATTTTAAACTTGCTGGTGAGAAAAGATTGCTTGGATTGACTACCTTAGATGAGTGGAGAAGTGAAGCTTATGAAAATGGTAGACTCTTTAAGGAAAAAGGTAAAAAGATGGCATGATAGGATAATTCTCAAAAGGGAGTTCCATGTTGGTGAGAAAGTTCTTTTGTATAGGTCCCGTCTCAGATTTTTTGCAGGGAAACTACTCTCAAAATGGGAAGGACCTTTTGTTATTGAGGAGGTGTATCGTTTAGGGGCTATTAAAATATCTTCCTTGAAGGACAACACTACACAGGTGGTGAATGGTCAAAGGCTCAAACATTATATTTATGGAGATTCTTACAATGAAGACGTTGATATTATTCAAATGGTAACTCTGGAAGAATTTATTAGGAACCAAACTCTAGAATCTGCAGAGCCTCTCTTTGAATAGGTAAAAAGTGCTACAAATAGAAGGTTCAGGAAACTCTTATCTTTTTATATTTTTGATGTTTTTATTACACACGGAAGGTTACGAGACAAAACAGAGGAGAAAACAGAGCCTAGATGGGCCACACCAACCAGTGGCGTGGGCCCCAGCTGGCCGCGCCACCAGGGGTGTGAGCCCAATAGAGTTCGTCTCCACCTCTTTTTCGCATAGTACCTTCCTTATCTCATGAAACTTTGTAATATATAACCCCCAGGCACCCTAAGGTTCGTATATCGTGTTCTCATCATGTTTTCGTTTCGATCTGTTTCTGTCAGGAAATCTTCTCAATTTAGAGGCACCATAGTCTCCGCCAATGACAAGGGCAAGAAGCCTATGGAAGATGATCCTCAAAACCCCAAGGAGGAGGAGATCTTGGTTGGGGATGAAGAAGACGTGAAGGAGGACGAGCATCCGGACACCCGCTCTACCGTTGCAAGCATTAGAGTGGTGGCAAACCCTACCAAGCGTAGGAGGACAGCACAGATGTCTACAAGAGGGAAAACTCGACGCCATAACCTCTCTCCATGGTCACTTCCTTGACGCACTAATAAGAACCCCTTCCATACTCTTGTACATGAGCAACAATTCCAAAAGGTGCCCAAAGGGAGGTTGCCCTCTATCTGGGATCGGCCTCGTTCTAACCATGCACGGAAGGAACACTCTAAGAAGGAAGAGTGGGGAAAGAATAACAAGGACTGGGATTCCCGGTCCGACATGATCATGAACCGTATTGAGCATAACTCGGAGATAATTCGTACTCTAGCCTTTGGGATTGAGGATTTGAGGGAACTGATTGAAAAGCTTATCGAGAGAACACCACCACCACTGAAGGAGTATTTCATCATCAGGTTTGGCATCCCCTTGGCTTGTTCCAAGCTTGGGGAGTGCCGCGGTATCACATCATTATATTTTATATTTTTACCTTTTTAGTAGATTCATATCTTGGGTAGAGAAGTTATCTTATAGGTTGGTTTTCATTGTGGAAGTATCTCTCCTTTAGTTGGTTATCTATGTATCCCTTGGTGTGAGTGCCTTTATGGAATATTAATGAGAAGTTTCATCTTTTACTTTTTATACTTATTATTTTAGTTTGCAATCTCTATTATATGATTGATCTTGTTGATCAGTATTGGTATCACTTTGGGAGCATCAAGTATATCTAAATTAGTTTTGGAAAACCGAGCTCTGGTCAGTAGCAACATTTTTTGAGGTTTGAAAGGAAAAGAGAAAAAGCTTACAAGTATTTTGCATCATTTATTTTCTTTCTTTATTGGCTCATAAGCTTAGTATTTTTTATTTAATATCTTCTATGTCTTCAAGGAAGATTGCATGTTTGACTTTATCACTTGTATTTTTGCTTATTTCTTTCAACTCGTTTTCTTGCTACCCAGCCTTGCTAGCCAAAAACCCGTGCTGAGAGGGGATACTTCTCATGCATCCAACCCCTTTAAACCAAAACATCTGCCATTTGTGTCCACCATATCTACCTATTAGCATTATTGTTGTTCCAAGTAAATCTCAAGCTTCATCTATCTTTCAAATTAAAAATTATTTTGTTATGTGAAAGCTAGTTAGTAAAGCTCTCATGAACTTGATGGCACACCTTATTTTCTTGCCCCTAATAAACTTGAACCATTGTGTCATCGAAGTTGTATATGCTTGCATTTATACATTGGTATTAGCAGAACCATGCTGTTACGAGGAATACTTTCAACACCTGTAAATACAGACCCAGTTGATATCATGCTCTTTTGTTTGCGGATGTCGTCGGTGTGAAATAAAAGGGGAGCTTGTAAGTCCATGGGGTTATGTATGTGTGTTAGAGAAACGCCTGGGCCGCTAGCCTAAGCCATGCCTAATCATGGTAGAAACTTGCAACATCACCATAATGAGCAACCATTGAAGCATTCTTCTTATAAAAAAGAGAGGTAGAGATTGAGAAAAAAGAAAAAAAGAGTTGAGAAAAGAGGAAAGATAGAAAAAAGCACCATTTTCCCATGGTAAATAAGAAATTGTTCAGATGCTCATTGTCTGCTTGCCTTGTCATTTTGATTATGGGATAGCTCATGTGTCATGTGCAAGGGGTACCCCGTTGGCGGATCTCTATGATATGCATGTACTTACTATGACAAGAACATAACGGTAACTAAAGTTGAGTAGCATGAGGAGCGGCCCTCACACTCAAGGGACATGAGATTGCCAACTTATATTTCGTGAAGCATATACTCCATCTTTGTTCACTTTAACCTTAATTACCTCAAGATGCTTATGATAGGGGCAATGAGAGCTCAAACCTAGGAAGTACCATAATATTTTAAAATCTCTTTATGAACTTGAAATCCCTGATTACCTCTATGAAGGGCCCTTTCTTGTACTTCTAAGTTGAGTTAGTAAAACCTTTACCTCTCTATCTCCAGAAAGCATTTGAGTTGTTGTGTTTCAAGCATTCATATGATATTTTATTCAATCATGTTCTTTATCTTCCTTGTTTGCACAAGAATCTTATCTAAATGAGTATTACATTGAAAGCCATCACTGTGAAAAAACTATTATGTTTGAGCAAAGAGTACTCCTGTTATAAACTTCCTGACAAAAGCTTTACTTGAAAACTGTTTTCCAACTATTCTCTGACCAAGAACAAATTTTGCCAATTCCAATTGTGACTCCTATACTTATTGCAAGATAAGTTATATAATGGTGAGTTGCATTCTTCTAAGAGTTGTGTATTGGTAAGTGTGATGCTTCTTGTCTGTATTCTTTTTATCAACACTTCACTCCATAAACCTGTGGACATGTTTACTGAGCTCAGTTTTCGCTTGGGGACAAGCGAAGTCTAAGCTTGGGGGGAGTTGATACGTCCAATTTGCATCACCATTCTATATCATAATTTGCCTCTATTCATTGATATATTTCATATTAAGAGGTGATACTTATGTTATTTTCATCTATTTTTGCATGTTGGATAATTCTTGGAGGATGAACTACCGGAGTCAGGATTCTGATGGAAAAAAGACGTGTTTTGATCCAATTTCGCGAAGATCAGAAAAATACCAGAAAAACTACAGAAAATTATATTTTCCCAGAAGACGAAGGATGCCAGAAGGGGAGGCGAAGTTGGGCCACAGGGAGCCCACCGCCCCCAGGCGCGGGCCACCCTAGGCCGCGCCTACAGGGGTGTGGCCACCCTGGCCCACCTCTGGCTCCGCCCTCTCGCCTATATCTTCTCCTCGAAACCCTAGTACACGGATAGAGACCATAGAAAGATTTTTCCGCCTCTGCAGGGCGGAAAACACCGAGAGAGGAAGAGCTCTCCGGCAGACAGATTTTTGCTGGGGAAATTCCTTCCCGGAGAGGCGAGATCGTCGCCATCAACACCATCATCAAGCTAGACTTCATCGAAATCATTATCATCATCATCCACACCATCATCTCCACCAGCACCATCATCTCCACTCCATCCCGTTGTAACAATTGTGTTGAATCTTGCATGGTTCTTAGGGGAAACTTTCCCGGTGTTGATTACTATTGTAGTTGATGCTTCTGAGTGGAACCATTGAATTATTTTTTATGTTCAGATTGTTATCCATCATTATATCATCTCTGATCTTGATCCATATGATTTCTCGTGAGTAGTTCGTTTAGTTCTTGAGGACATGGGAGAATTCATGTTGTTAGTAGTGGAATTGTGTTGAGGTATTATTCAATGGTTTAATATTTAAGTTGTGGTGCTATTCTTCTAGTGGTGTCATGTGAACGCTGACTACATGATACTTCACCATTTATGGTCCTAGGGGAATGGATTGTGTATTTGGCCACTAATTGTGGGGTTGCTGGAGTGACAGAAACCTGAACCACCGTTAGGAAACCATTGCATAAAGGAGTGTAGGATCTCAGAGTTTAAGGCTGTGCTTAGGTTTATATATTAATTGCTTTCTTGGAGTTGCGGATGCTTGCAAGGGGTTTAATAACAAGTATGTATTAGTCCAAGTAAGGTCGGTACATTAGCACAGGTTCACCCACAAAACACTTATAAAACCAAAGAATCTTAATCAGATATATGAAACGAAAGCACTTGACAGTATTCCCATGTGTCCTCGAGAACGTTTGGTCCTCATTAGCATTTCCACCGGCTTGTCCTTTGCTAAGAAAGGATTGCGCCACTTGCTGCAATTATTTGTTGTTTTATTTACTTGCATTTTATTTCCTTGCTTTATCAGAAAACCCCTAAAAATCCGTTTGCTAAGTATTTATAGAGATTACATGCTCCATACCACTAGTCAACACCTTCTACTCCTCGTTGGGATCGACACTCCTATTTATCGAAAATACTACGATACACCCCTATACTTGTGGGTCATCAAGTGACAACAGCTTTAAAGTCACTATAAGTGCTAACACACCTCCGTCTAACAACAAGTTGTTCCCTCCATCAAGTCCCCACAAGAGGCAAATATTGAGAGGTAGACTTCTACCAGCATCAAGATGAAGACAATCTAACACATGGTCACAACGATGAATATCATAATAAACTTTATCTTATTTTAATTGCATACTAGGGTTTCTCCATCTCCCCAAGAACTAATGATCTACTCATACATGGAGGCAATCAACATCATGGCAAAGACAATTTCATCTATCATAGATGAATAGTACTTATTTAAATCCACAACGATTACGGAAATTACAACAAGATCTAGAAAAGATGTAGATGAGATGGATGGAGATGGTGGTGATGCAGCGGTTGACGATGAAGATCGATGCCTTAGCCTCTCGGATCTGCATAGGGCGAAGATGGAGCCCCGGTGGATGAGTTCCCCATCAAGATGACTTCCGGAGGTGAGGTTTTGGCAATTTCTGGGTGTTCTATATGTCGTCTCTTAGATCCATTTGCACGGGGTGAAACTATTTGAGGAGGCGGTGTCAGTGCCAACATTACGGTGGGAACTATACGGCCGCAAAAGTTCCTCCCGCTGTATAGTCGGTCGTTAAACCTTCTGTGTCCTCCAATTGCTTCGTGTTTTCTTCTACTGTTATTGATATTTCCCAAATAAGATATTTACGTTGGTTTGACTCCTTTTCTGTCACATCCCAAAATTTTGCAAATTTTGAAATATAGAAAAACTTAAACAAAATGAAAAACTAAGTCTTATAAATTCAGAGGGAACAAAAACTTTTTGACTATTTAATATAACTCCTTCAAAACAAAAATTAAATAAAAGAATTTTGTTTGTGATGTTGTATGCATGTTTTCAAAACCTCAAAATCATGAAGCATGCATCGTTGCATTTTAAAACTAAGATAAATAACTTTTTTCTCAAAGTTGAAATGACCACTTAACAACATGAGACTTTGGATATATTCCATATTTAAAATATACAAAATAATTCCTAAGTGAGCTAAAAAGATAAAGGGCAAAAGTATAAAGACATAGAAATTAGTTTGACTATATTTGAAGCTGCAGATAAAATTATATGAATTTATAAAATATAGGAAGAAAAATAAAGTCAACTTAAGGCAATGAATAAAGACAAAATAAAAATATTCTTAAATGAGTGATTATGATAAAGAATAAAATTATAAAACTAAGGAAATTGGTTTGAACCTTTTTAGAGTCCTGAGTCAAAACATATAATTTTTATAAGAAAAGGGAATAGAAAATAATAAAACAAGGCGTACGTACCATGCTCATTTTTTTAAAAAATAAATTATACTTTATTAAAATAATATTCTAAATACTCTAATTAAAGTAAATTATAAACTTATATTTTATATAATTTTTTTAAAAAATCTGATATAAATTTGAATCAATTTAGATTTTTAATCAATTGATAGAGAAGAAAAAACGTTCAGGAAAAAAAAGCCACATTAAACTCAGCCATGGCCCAACTAATCCAGGCCCATTCTATTCCTAGCCCAACTAAACGGATGGTCTTCCTCCTGTTGTTTCAGTTCAGAAACATAAAATGAAAGTACATCCATGGACAAATCTTCCCCTTAAAATTCCATCTATTTTAGACCTCTAAATGCTCCGTCTTAAAAACGAAAATTAGTCCCCGCTAACCCATGATTCCATTCTGGGGATTTACCTTCCCTCCCGTAGAAAGTTTCCAACCGATGGATCGTTAGTCGTTTAGCATGTACAACATGTAAGTAATGCACATACGAAAAGGCCATGGATGACCTTTTCTCCTCCTTCAATAGGTAGTTCTAGGCCTTGAAACGGCTCTTCATAAACAGGATATTAAAACTACGGTTCAGTGCATAATAAATCGCTCGTATGTGTAAGAGGAAACGCATGTCGAGTGCCCTTCGGCATCCCGTCATATGGCTCTCTCCTCTCTCTATAAGCATCTCTAGATCCTATCGACGATCCCCTTTGTCTCCCTACCAACTCCAGGCCGAGTTACTCCGCATCGTGGCTGGATTTTATCATCAAAAAATTCCAGCGAAGAGAACGTCATTGTCACTTCGCCGGGTACAAAGGGACTCATGCCCTATTTCTACTTCCTTTAAATTTCTTCTTACCGTGCGTATCCTCCTTGATCCGAAGGATATTCCATTGTGCAGCCGGTGACCCTCTATGACAACGACGGAAGGCAATCCCTGCTAGGTACGTACCACGCCGTCGACGACAGCAGTCAGTAAGATTTTCCTTTCCTTGTTGTTTTCACGACAGACTACTAGGCATAGGTAATCCACCAGATGTTAATCCAATGGCTGAAATCAATTCACTTAGATTAAAAGGTATCCACCAATCAGCACCTGCCATGTGTCACATCTGTCTCTATTCTAGGATTTTTAGACATATGAATCTAGAGACTTCAAAAATTCATAGTTTAAGTTCTGCTTATCCAAATTTAGCAAATAATATGTCTATGGATTCATAAAAACGAGTAGAACAAAGTGGAGCCATAATTCGGTATTTTTGAGTCTGTTTAAATGACGTTTTATACAGAACCATTTGTGGAGTATTTTGAGTATAAAAATTGTTGTGTAAATTATTTTTTTAGTGAATCTTTTTGCAAATGGTTGTATATTGAACCCTCTGTACAGTAAGACCAAAATATAATTTTATTCTAGTATAAATAATACTGTGGAAAATATTTAGTGAGAATGGCCTTTCCAACTGTTAGAAAATGTTGCTAATTGCTACAATTGCACAAATGGTTGCATTTGTAATCTTGAAAATATAAAATGTTCATAAATCACTTAGTAATGTTCATAACCTTGTTATAAAAATTTGTACAATAAAAATTGCCATCTTGCATGTTTGCATACTTTGCATGATTTTATGTTTCCATTAGTGTTGATCTTGTGTATGTTTTGTCTTGGTTGTTTTGCTTGATAGATTGTGTTGATTGTCAAGTGTGTTGTTGCAAAGAGTTTACCAACACCACCAACTACTAAGGCAAGTGACACTATCATCCATGTCCTACTATTTTCACTACACTTAGTGGTATTTTTGTAGTATGCATGATAGGGCTACTATGTTATTATGCTATGCTATGTCCTATTAGGAAATCCATCTTCCTTAGTGAAAACATCATAGTTGTAGTATGCCTAGCCCTTCTATAGATTTGGGATGGAATACGTGATATGTTTATACGAAGTGTTGGAAAAATATATGTTTATATAATAAAACAAGCACTCAATGAACCACCTGGGTGGAATGAGGATACTCAATTTTGGACAAGGTGGCAACAAAGGGAACCATGTTTATATGGCTATCTTTTTGTATGTGCACTAGAAGAAAACCACCCAGGGACTTAGAGATTGAACATGTTTCTCATATAGTGGCTTCGATGTACATTAAATGGGCTTTGTCTTAGTCAACTACATAGTGGAAGACCCTTGCATTGGCATCTTCAGGTTAACTAGAATTATGTATTGGAAATATATCCTTACATTGGTGCCTGGTAGACAAGCTAGCATTGTGTATTGGGAGGACTTCTATGGAAAGACTTTGTCACATTCTCGATCTGCCGGTACTCCATTTGGTGTGTACTTATCCAGCGGCCACTAGTGACGTCAAGACGAGATTGTGTCATGTGGATAAAGTGTACAACTTCTTCAGAAGATCAAATCCTAAGTACTTAGCCGTGTCCCCTATTATGGACAACTCTGATTAACTAAGGCCTAAAGCTATGGAAGACCTCGACATTCCAATTTCTCAAAGTAAAACTTGATGGTGTCAACAAGGGATTAGAAGCACTTGGAGTTTGCCAAGGAGTTTAGAAAGATTGTTAAAAAATCAAAACTATTTCTAAAATATAGGATAAAACCATATTGCTTTCTGAAAATGAGTCTAAACCCTACTTAGCCAAATATGCATGTATTCATAGATTCCAACTTATTTCCACTTAGTAGTGAAACTTGCCAATACAATTAAAATGTACTGACCCTCGTGGCTATAACTTATAATGTTGCAGGTTTGTTTTATGTTAGTGAAGTGTTTTGAATAGGATTACAAGTCTACAACCAACATGATTGCCTGTGGCACTTTGAAGATGAAGGACTCCATGCTATATAGTTATTTCTGCTGCATTGTAATGAGATAGCCAAATGAGCTATGTAAGATGAAATGAATTATTTTATTCCTGGTTATAAAGTTGTACTATGAACTTTGTTTCTTGATATTACATCTTAAACTGTGGATGCTAGCTATTGATCCAGGGACTAGCATTGTAAACACAGGGATCTCTACCTTATATCAGGTTGGGTCCTCTTCAGATGGTATCAGAGCACTGTGTTGCCTGTAGGATTGTAATCCTAGGATTGGACAAAACCCCTTAGAAAAAAAAGAGTTGTATTTGTTCCAAACTTATTTACAAACAATCTTGTAAACTCCTTCCTCAACCCTTTTGGTTTTGATTCTACACCTCCCCTCTTTTCAAATTGATGGATAAAAACGTCAACATGAGCAAAAGACATTAACAACACCAATGACTTCAACTTTAGTTTCACCAAGGACTTCAACTTGGATATCACTAAGGACCACAAATGAGACCCAAGAGACATTAGATTGCCTACCAACTACCTAAGACATTGTTGTCATGTTAGTGTATGGATCATACTGACCTATGAGGTATGACTACACTAGGTTGATTGTTTTAAGAAAACTTGTTGTTTCCTTCGACTCATGACTTAAACTCATAAGTTGTTAAGTGATTAGTTGCTTGTTGATTGTTTGATTGAACTTGTTTATTTTGGGTTGTGTGTTAGAACTTCTTTAGATCTATCTATCATTTCTTATCCCTATTAAACCAACAGATGCCTCCCTGTCGTGCCAACCCCAACCAAAACAACAACAACAACAACAACAACAACAACATCACTCCCGAGATGCAGTAGTTGATCACATCTCAAGCTCAACTAATGCAGATGATGACGCAGTTTATGCAGAATTAGAATCAGAACAACAATAATAACAACAACAATCAGAATAATTCTCCAGCATTTGACATGCTCACCAGATTTCTAAAACTGAGGCCTGCAAGGTTCTCTGGAACAACTGATCCAATGGTAGCCAATGACTGGTTACGTTCGGTGAAAAAGGACTTGGGTGACTATTGGCTGCACTGACAAGGAAAAAGTTAGGTTTGTAACACATCTGCTCGAAGGACCAGCAACAACATGGTGGGACAACTTTCAGATCACCACCCCGCTTGAAGACGTGACTTGGGCTATTTTTGAGGATGGATTCCGTACAGCTCACATCTCATCCGGAGTGATGAACTTGAAGAAAAAGGATTTCCACAATCTGAAACAGCATCATCATAGTGTGGCTGAGTACATCGAAGAGTTCAACAATCTGGCGCGCTATGCACCGGATGAAGTGGATACTGATGCTAAGAGGAAAGAGAAATTCCTCGAAGGACTTAATGATGAGTTGAACCTGCAGCTGTCTGTTGCCTATGTCCCAACTTATCAATCACTCTGTGACAAAGCCACCATCTTGGAAAACAAGATGAAGCAAGTTGAGAACAGAAAGAGAAAGCATAGCCTTGACAAGTATCACTCAGGATCATCACAAAAGAAGCGTTCATTCAAAAAGAGCAATGGAGATTCTGGACCACATCAGCATGAAGGACACACTCATTTTAAGAATCACCACAACAACAATGGAAGTGATAATAATAATGGGAATGATAGTGACAATGGAGATGACCTTTGTCAGAACCAACATGGCAATCCCAAGAGGAAAGACATTAGCTTGTTGCAGTGCTATAATTGTAAGGAACTTGGACACTATGCATCAGATTTTCCTAAGAAGAAAAAGAATAAGGATGCTAGAAACTCCAATGGAAGCGATTCCAATGTGGACCAGAAAGGACATGTGAACCACATCGACATGTATGGAACCCTTGAAGAATTAGATGATGTGGATGATAGGATTTAGCTAACTTAGTTGAGTCACATAAGAATCCAATGTTTGGATGTCAATTATTGAACTCATAGTCAGGTGAACCATCAAATTAAACCCTATACAATTCTTTTAAGGGTGGTAGTACCCTAGTTGTCTTGAAGCCAACTTGTAACCTCTAGCCTTCCCAAATCTCGGGACGAGATTTCTTTTAAGGGTGGTAGTCTGTCACATCCCAAAATTTTGCAAATTTTGAAATATGGAAAAACTTAAACAAAATGAAAAACTAAGTCTTGGAAATTCAGAGGGAACAAAAACTTTTTGACTATTTAATATAACTCCTTCAAAACAAAAATTAAATAAAATAATTTTGTTTGTGATGTTGTATGCATGTTTTCAAAACCTCAAAATCATGAAGCATGCATGGTTGCATTTTAAAACTAAGATAAATAATTTTTTTCTCAAAGTTAAAATGACCACTTGACAACATAAGACTTTGGATATATTCCATATTTAAAATATACAAAATAATTCCTAAGTGAGCTAAAAAGATAAAGGGCAAAAGTATAAAGACATAGAAATTAGTTTGACTATATTTGAAGCTCCAGATAAAATGATATGAATTTATAAAATATAGGAAGAAAAATAAAGTCAACTTAAGGCAATGACTAGAAACAAAATAAAAGTATTCTTAAATGAGTAATTATGATAAAGAATAAAATTATAAAGCTAAGAAAATTGGTTTGAACCTTTTTACAGTCCTAAGTCAAAAGATATGATTTTATAAGAAAATGGAATAGAAAATAATAAAACAAGGTGTATTGTACCATGCTCATTTTTAAAAATAAATAAATTATACTTTATTAAAATAATATTCCAAATACTCTAATTAAAGTAAATTATCAACTTATATTTTATATAAATTTTTAAAAAAATTGATACAAATTTGAATCAATTTAGAAGTTTAATCAATTGATAGAAAAGAAAAAACTTTCAGGAAAAAAAGCCACATTAAACTCAGCCATGGCCCAACTAATCCAGGCCCATTCTATTCCTAGACCAACTAAACAGATCGTCTTGCTCCTGTCGTTTAAGTTCAGAACCATAAAATGAAGGTACATCCATGGACAAATCTTCCCCTTAAAATTTCATTTATTTTAGACCTCTAAATGCTCCGTCTTAAAAACGAAAGTTACTCCCCATTAACCCATGGTTCCATTCCGGGGATTTACCTTCACTCCGGTAGAAAGTTTCCAATTGATGGATCCTTACTCGTGTAGGTAATGCACATACGGAAAGGCCATGGATGACCTTTTCTCCTTCTTCAATAGGTAGTTCTAGGCCTTGAAACGGCTCTTTATAAACATGAATAATATTCCTCATTAAATGACGTTTTTATTCAGGATATTAAAACTACGGTTCAGTGCATAATAAATCACTCGTATGTGTAAGAGGAAACGCCTGTCGAGTGTCGTTCGGCATCCCGTCATATGGCTCTCTCCTCTCTCTATAAGCAGCGCTAGATCGTATAGACGATCCCCTTTGTCTTCCTATCAACTCCAGGCCGAGTTACTCCCGCATCGTGGGTGGATTTCATCATCAAAAAATCCAGCGAAGAGAGACCCCATTGTCACTTCGCCGGGTACAGAGGAACTCATGCCCTATTTCTTCTTCCTTTAAATTTCTTCTTACCGTGCGTATCCTCCCTGATCCGAAGGCCATTCCATTGTGCAGCCGGTGACCCTCCGTGACGATGACGGAAGGCAATCCCTGCTAGGTACGTACCACGCCGTCGACGACAGCAGTCAGTAAGATTTTCCTTTCCTTGTTGTTTTCACGACAGACTACTAGGCATAGGTAATCCACCACCAGATCTTAATCCAATGGCTGAAATCAATTCACTTAGATGAAGATATTCACCAATCAGCACCTGCCATGTGTCACATCTGTCTCTATTCTCGGATTTTTAGACATATGAATCTAGAGACTTAAAAAATTCATAGTTTAAGTTCTGCTTATCCAAATTTAGAAAATAATATGTCTATGAATTTATAAAAACAAGTAGAACACAGTGGAGCCGTAATTCGGTATTTTTGAGTCTGTTTAAATCACGTTTTATACAGAAACATTTGTGGAGTATTTTGAGTATAAAAATTATTGTGTAAATTATTTTTTTAGTGAATCTTTTTGCAAATGGTTGTATATTGAACCCTCTGTACAGTAAGACCAAAATATAATTTTATTCTAGTATAAATAATACTGTGGAAAATATTTAGTGAGAATGGCCTTTCCAACTGTTAGAAAATGTTGCTAATTGCTACAATTGCACAAATGGTTGCATTTTAATCTTGAAAATATAAAATGGTCATAAATCACTTAGTAATGTACAGAACCTTGTTATAAAAATTTGTACAATAAAAATTGCCATCTTGCATGTTTGCAAACTTTGCATGATTTTTATGTTGCCATTAGTGTTGATCTTGTGTATGATTTGTCTTGGTTGTTTTGCTTGATAGATTGTGTTGATTGTCAAGTGTGTTATTGCAAAGAGTGTACCAACACCACCAACTACTAAGGCAAGTGACACTATTATCCATCTTCTACTATTTTCACTACACTTAGTGGTATTTTTGTAGTATGCATGATAGGGCTACTATGTTATTATGCTATGATATGTCCTATTAGGAAATCCATCTTCCTTAGTGAAAACATCATAGTTGTAGTATGCTTAGCCCTGCTATAGACTTGGGATGGCTTACATGATATGATTATATGAAGTGTTGGAAAAATATATGTTTTATATAATAAAACAAGCACTCAATGAACCACCTGGGTGGAATGAGGATACTCAATTTTGGACAAGGTGGCAACAAAGGGAACGATGTTTATATGGCTATCTTTTTGTATGTGCACTAGAAGAAAACCACCCAGGGACTTAGATATTGAACATGTTTCTCGTACAGTGGCTTCCGTGTACAGCCACGTGCTAAATGGGCTCTGGCTTAGTCAACTACATAGTGGAAGACCATTGCATTGGCATCTTCAGGTTAACTAGAATTATGTATTGGAAATATATCCTTACATTGGTGCCTGGTAAACAAGCTAGCATTGTTTATTGGGAGGACTTCTATGGAAAGACTTTGTCACATTCTCGATCTGTCGGTACTCCATTTGGTGTGTACTTATCCAGTGGCCACTGATGACGTCAAGACGAGATTGTGTCATGTGGATAACGTGTACAACTTCTGCAGAAGATCAAATCCTAAGTACTTAGCCGTGTCCCCGATTATGGACAACTCTGAGCAACTAAGGCCTAAAGCTATGGAAGATCTCGACATTCCAATTTCTCAAAGTAAAACTTGATGGTGTCAACAAGGGATTAGAAGCACTTGGAGTTTGCCAAGGAGTTCAGAAAGATTGTTAAAAAATCAAAACTATTTTGAAAAGATAGGATAAAACCATATTGCTTTCTGCAAATGAGTCTAAACCCTACTTAGCCAAATATGCATGTATTGATAGATTCCAACTTATTTCCACTTTGTAGTGAAACTTGCCAATACAATTAAAATGTACTGACCCTCGTGGCTATAACTTATAATGTTGCAGGTTTGTTTGATGTTAGTGAAGTGTTTTGAATAGGATTACAAGTCTACAACCAACATGATTGCCTGTGGCACTTTGAAGATGAAGGACTCCATGCTATATAGTTATTTCAGCTGCATTGTAATGAGATAGCCAAATGAGCTATGTAAGATGAAATGAATCATTTTATTCCTGGTTATAAAGTTGTACTATGACCTTTGTTTCTTGATATTACATCTTAAACTGTGGATGCTAGCTATTGATCCAGGGACTAGCATTGTAAACACAGGGATATCTACCTTATATCAGGTTGGGACCTCTACATTTTCTCTCCAATACAACTGGTCCAAGAATTGTGTCCATCGTATCCTGATCCTGGTGAAAATAGACATAAAAGATGCGCGTGAATGCCATAAAATACCAAGATCCTACAACTACAATGCAAAATAATAATATAAAACATGATGCAAATATGCACTCATTAGCACGCTGGGAAAGAAAGCAATGATATGTAGGGACGGGAAATCTTTCACTCAAGAACACTACACACTTCTACAGAATATCTCCATGGCAGCTCTGTATATCGAGGAACACAAGAATATTGTATGCAGCAACAACCCGGGGAAGCCTGACTCCTGGATTAGAGATGAACACATGAAGACTTTCAGCAGTTGGTTCCGAACACATCTCATGAATGACACCACTGTTGGAGATCAGCTCTACTTGTTGGTCAGGTCACCATCTTCTACTATATTGAATTTCCAAGGGTACGAAATAAATGGGAATACATTTTACACGATCGCCCAAGATAAAAAGAGCATCAACCAAAACAGTGGTGTCCTCTTTGATGCAACAGATGAGAATGGGCAAAAGGACATATACTATGGTTACATAGAGGAGATATGAGAACTTGACTATGGAGTTTCTTTTAAGATCCCTTTGTTTCGTTGCAAATGGTTCAACCTGAATGGAGAAGGGGTAAAGGTAGACCAGTTGTGTGGAATGACAACAATGGATCTCAACAATCTTGATTACAAAGAAGAACCATTTGTCCTAGCCAATGATGTGGCTCAGGTTTTCTATGTGAAGGACATGTCCTCTAGACCGAAAAAACAAAAAAAGCAAACGAATACATCATACGATGAGCCAAAGCGTCACATAGTTCTTTCAGGGAAAAGAAACTTCATGGGACTCGATTACAAGATAGACATGTCAGAAGATTATATTAAGTTTGATAAAATTCCGCCCTTCACAGTGAAAACTGACCCTAGCATCCCGTTAAATAAATCAGATGCTCCATGGTTACGGCCGAAGCGATCATAAGCAAGGGATATACGCCAAGAAGTTCATGGCCTCATATTGTGTAACTCTAGTTGAAATCTGTCCGGCCGAATATTCTGAACCTAATTTCCATGAGACATGATAGCTTATTTTGTGAAGGATATTTTATGATGTTTGCAATTATAAAAGTTTAATATTTTTCCTTGAAACTATAACACATAACATGACAACACGTGAAGGGTTTAGTGTTTTTGATTAATGTGAAACTTTAAATCGGTTGTTGCTTCACAAACTATATATGCCGCGATTCTAGGCACAACATATCCATATGACATCGTAAGCCATCCCAAGATATTTCCCACCATTTCCCACCGCTTCTCGCCAAGTTTTACCGCCCTTTCCCTCTGATCGGAGCTTTTAGTCCCAGTTTTAGCCACTGATGACACACAAGTATAGGGGGCGTATCGTAGTACTTTTGATAAATAGGAGAGTCGATCCCAACGAGGAGCATAAGGTGTTGACTTGTGGTATGGAGCGGGAAATCTCTGTAAATACTTAGCAAACGGATTTTTAGGGGTTTTCTGATACAGCAAAGAAATAAAGTTAGCTAGGTTATCCTACAGGCTGGACTTGTGGGGTATCGCAACTGCTGAGCTCTGATACCACTCTGTAACACCCTCGGAATCGTCCCTATGCAAGTTTTAGCGCTTCCCGCCAAAATCGCATAGAAACGATTCAAAGGTGCCCACCAGGCACTTTCGTGCGGGTGGAAAACGAAGTAATATCATTACACAATAGTCCTCGATGGAACCCACAAAACATATATACAACAACGACTCAAAGAGTCAAGAATACAGACGTACAATACAAAGATCCAAGTCACCTTTAAAACGATATAGCGTCCGAGTACGGACAAGATGCAAATTGAGCTAAGAGCCCTGAAGAATAACCAATGGCGTCCATAACCCTGCCCAGGCCAAGCCGGAAGGGTAACCCTGCTAACGACGTCGATCTCAAAACCTGCTTAAACAAAAGGGGTGCCGACAAAGGGCAAAGGAAAAAGAAAGAGCGGTCAGTACTGAGGCCAGTACACGGCGAGGCTAGAATTCGGCGGTCCTCGCCTACATAGGTATGGTGGACTGAAGCGGCAGCGCGTCAGCATGCACTAAACAACCTATAGAGACTCGATACAACTGTCGGCTATCAGAGAGAGATAAGAAAGACCTATTCGAAACCATCCTGATTCTACCACCAAGCATACCCATCCTGGTGTTTCCCCCTCGAGACCAAACGAGGAAGTCAACCGCGGAACTCACACCGTTGGCAGTTTTATTCATTCTGTTATAGTTGCGGCAATTACTAGTCAAATAAAGATGGCATGAGTCATCCTGATATAATAAGCAGTGGGCAGTTTTAGTTAAACATTCCGTTGTAGTTACAACACTTACTAGTCAGATACGATTAGCATGAGACATCCCAAACCCAGCAGTTGTTGGTACTTTTATTTAGCCATTCCGTTGTAGTGAAGCTGATTACTAGTCATATCGGATACAAGTCAAATTATAGCAGTAAACTTTAGTTATAGTTGTCTATGATCGATACCTGTGCTCCAAGTCGTCCATAACCGCGGACACGGCTTCTCGAAAAGATTTAACCCTGCAGGGGTGCACCAAAGTTTCCACACGCACCTACACCCTTGTTGTCGGATCAGGTAGGTACAAGATCACAAAACATACACCCAACGGTATGTCGACGGGGTTTCGGACACGACGTTTCCCAGACCCAAAGCAAGCACGGGGGGGCCACCCCACTAAGCTACCCGCAACGAAGTCGGCCGGTCTCCGAGACGGACTCAGGGTTTGCGTCAATGGCTGTAAACGACTGGGAACCCGAAACTCTCGGGCTTGTCGATACCGCGAAAACACTCCGCTTACCTAAACAGTACAGGTGCTCCTCGCACAATCTTAAATTAAGCAGTAAAGCATGGCATAAGTATAGGATAGTAATAAATCCCCAAACTACTTGTGGCCCCTAGTACAGTACTTGGAATCAGGTACTAAATCGATGGGGGTGCCCATACACCCCACCTATGGTTAGCGCGCTCGATCTCGGAACAGGTGTCAAGAACTCGGGGTCCTACGGGACACCAGTGAGCGGTTAAAATCCAAATATTGTCTATTACCCACCGGTGCCTCTGCATTTACCTACTTCAATTTTAGTTATTAAACAGTATTTAAAGCCATGATCATCTCCAACATTAAACATGCGGCAACACTCCAACAACTGTGGTACTTGACGACACGCAACAGCACTTGAGCAAGCGACTACGACGCGCAGGTCCAACTATCTACCAAACAACAGGTAATAGGATGTGTCCAAGGCAATATGAGGCTGCAAGGGATATCACGGGTACGAAAAACTAGAGCATCGCAACACAGATAGCAATAGATCAACAGGAGGAAATAAAGACTATAAAAGTAAGATAGGTAGAAAGGGGGAGTGGCTCGCCTGAAAACATTGCCGAAGTTTCATCCGAAGATCGGGTCGACACTCGCATCAACTCATCGGCCTAGTCCGTGAAGAAGCAAAACACTAGCACAAACACCGGATGCACTATTTAATACTACGGTAGAAAATCGGGCATGATGCAAGTATGATGTATGTCATGGCAAAGATGCGATGCAATTAGGCAATATTAAGCGGAACCGGGGTCCCGACAACTAATTAATAGGTTCATGTTATTTAGATACCCCGCAATTTAAATGTTGTCTGAACATGGCAAAAGATAGCACCGGTTCGCTACACAAATTTAAATGGGACCAATATAAGACTAGATTTGCCCGCATATGGATCCCATATTTAATTATGAGGTAAATCGGCATAATGCCCCCAACCCACTATATGTATGCAAACATGTTCATTTAATATGCAATAAGATCAATAACATATATTATAAAAATATGGGGGGTCTCGGATAGGGGTCACACATCGAATGGCGATCTTGGGGTTCACCGAGGGTTCGGGTTTTTGGATCGAGCTTCAGGGGTTCGACGGGGTTCGGTCTTCGGAACAACGACCTTTAGATTTCGTGAAGGGAACTCGAGGTGTTCGGATCCGTCAGGAGGAACTTGGCGCGCCAGGGGCTCGGGGTCGTCCATGAAGGAGATCTTGCTGGTCCATGACGAAGATCGACCTTCGGGTTCGGGAAGGAGAACATGGTGTTCCTTGTCGAAGATCTTGGATCCTGGCTTCAGTTAATCTTGTCGACAAGGAGAGCTTGGTGTGTTCGATCTTTGCGAGAAAAATGTCTCGTCAGCCGGATTGTTGTACTCGCTTAGCATCAACAACAAAGAATCTTAGCGAAGGCACGCTCGTATTTGGGGAACCAAACGAAGATCTTGGCAGATGCAGAGCCACCCCTGGACAAAGAGGATCTGATCGACACAGACAAGCCCAACATGGCACCAAAATAGTAGCGCATGGACTTGCACGCAACAAGGAACAACTGTGGAACGCTTCGGCACCACGCGTGCACACACAGGTAGCACAGACTGAAGTCGTGCTTCACAAAAACTGGACATCAGAGGGCACGAGGGCGCCAGGGGTCGAGCGCTGGGTTGCCGGAGAGGAGGCCCAAGGCGACGAGGTACAGGGTGGCCAGAGAGAGGGGCGAGGGCGATGGCGAATGGAGACGATGAGGGGCCTTGCGGTCGAGGACGGTCGTGGCGGTGGCTCTGCGGCGAGGCAGAGAGAACGCAAAGGGCGGTAGCTCTCCTGACGGCGGAGGAACGAGGGCGCCATGGGCGGCCAGAGGTTGCAGGGGTGGTCGGCAACAATGGCGGTTGCCAGGGAGGTCGGGGCGCCGGCGAGAGAGCTCAGAGGCGCGCGGCCTGCAGAGGAAGGGAACCACGAGGCCGGCGGTTGGGGACGGCTTGGCGACGCGGCGTGCTGCAGAGGGGCGGACGACGGCGACGCTGATGAGGCAGCGGGGCCGCGGTGATGCGAGCAAGGGCGGCTGCCGGCTGGTAGAGAGGAGGGAGAGGTGGCGGTGCCTAGGAGGAGGCGGGGTCGATGGTGATGGGGAGCTCGCAGGAGGAGATGATGGAGAGCTCGCGGGAGGAGAGGGCAGGGCCACGGCGAGGTGCTGCAAGGAAGGCAACGAGCGACAGAGGATCTGTCGGAGGAGAGGGGCGGCGGGAGCCTCGGCGCGATGCAGAGAGGAGCGAAGCGAGCGGTGGGGCTACGGGGAGATCGATCGGGGAGGAAGGAGAAGGGGGTCGGGGCTGGATCAGGTGAGGGCGGGGTGTCCGTGCGTGCTGTGTGTGTGGTGGGTGAGGAAGTGGGTGGGTCCGCGCTCGTGTGGGGTGGGTGTGTCAGCCAGGGAGGGTCGGGCAGTGTGGTGTGTATGCTGCATCGCTGCAGGGTGCGTGCGTGTGTGGGTTCTGGTTGCGGCGGCAGCAGGTGGCCAGGAGGCTGATGTGGCGGGTGGTGATTGGGTGGACGAAGGAAGGATAGCTGAGGTGGCGAGCACCGATTGGGTGGGATGAGGTGGAGGAAGGGTGGGTAGATTAGGTTGGGGTAGGAAAAGGGTTTAGGTAGACCTGTTTTTGTACTGGGGTGGCCGACTGGGTCGGATCGGCCCGGTACGGCTGCCCCTAAAAATAAAATAAATGTTTTAATATTTAAAATGGGGCTTTTGAAAACCGTTGGTAGACAAAGAAAAATATTCCGGAGACCCGGGTTTTGTGTTTGAATAAAGACGGGGCGTTTAGAAAACAAAAACAGATTTTTCGAAAATAGTTTTATGCAAACAAATGCAAGACGACATGACGATGCATTAATGCAAGGTGGCATGATGACATGAGCATGCGGTCATGATGATGCAATGCACAAAAACAACGCGATTTTCTAGTAGTGGTTTTTGCGGGGCGCCACAAAACGTTCTCGAGGACACATGGAAATTCTGTCAAGTGCTTTCGCTTCAAATAGCTGAGTACCCTTCTTTGGTGTTGTAAGTGTTGTGTGGGTGAACCTGTGCTAACGTACCGACCTTACTTGGACTAATACATACTTGTGATTAAACCCCCTGCAAGCATCCGCAACTACAGGAAAGCAATTAAGATATAAACCTAACCACATCCTTAAACTCTGAGATCCTACGCTCCCTTGTGCAATGGTGTCCTAACGGGGGTTCAGGTTTCTATCCCTCTGGCAACCCCACAATTAGTAGACAAATACACAATGCATTCCCCTAGGCCCATAAATGGTGAAGTATCATGTAGTCGACGTTCACATGACACCACTAGAAGAATAGCACCACAACTTAAATACTAAACCATTGAATAATATCTCAACACAAATTCACTACTAACAACATGACTTCTCCCATGTCCTCAAGAACTAAACTAACTACTCACAAGACATCATATGGATCAAGATCAAAGATGATATGGTGATGCGTAACAATCTTAACATAAACAATAATCCAATGGTTTAACTCACAAGCATCAACTACAATAGTAATCAACACCGAGAAAGTTTCCCCGAGGAACTAGGCAAGTATTCAACACAATTGTTACAGCGGGATGGAGTGGTGATGATGGTTCTAGTGGAGATGATGGTGTGTATTATGATGATGATGATCCCGATGAAGTCTAGCTTGACAATGGTGTTGATGGAAACAATCTTCCCTATGTGGGAAGGGATTTACTCGGCAGAAATCTGTCTACCGGAGAGCTCTTTCTCTCTCGGTGTTATCCGCCCCGTAAAGGCGGCGGAATCTTTCTATGGTCATTCCCTGTGTATTAGGTTTTTGGGGAGGCTTATATCCAAGGTAGATGATGTAAACTTGATGGAGGCATCAAGGTCAACCTTGGTTTTGAAGAAAAGTGGGGGAAAAGAGTGGAAACTAGATTCTAGAAGATCTAGGGTTTAGTTAATCTGATTCCCTCTAAACAGGGTTGGATTAGGGAGCTTAGAGATCACCTTGGTACAAGGGATATATGGATGGATACACCATGTCATATATATGATCATTGAAGAAATAGTTGGGCTTGGTTGCATTTGAGGTGATCTAGGAGAGATGGCAAACTTTGTTGAAAATAAGGCTGCCATAACAGGCACATCAGGTAGCCTCCTAAACCATGTGGGTTTAAGAAGCACAAGGCTCCAATGGAAACAAGTGAAGTGGGACTTGATAGTCCATGATTAGTAGATCATAACCAAGCAATAAGTTGGTCAAGGGGAGATGGCATATAGATGTGATCTTCTGCCATAGTAGGCAAGATGATAAGATTTGCATAAAAGATTATTACCTTGACTACAAAACCATCATGGACGAGTGGGAATTTAAAATGGCTTAGCTAAGGGCAATAGTGGGATTTAGTAGTACTAAAGATGTATTAAAAGATGGTTCAAGTGCATTCCCAAGAATGCACTTGGATTGGAAAAAGGTTGAGCTCCAAAAATTGAATCTAGATAAGAAATCCAGACTTAGCCATTTTGGCAGATTTAGGGTTTTAGACTAGAGTGCAAGTGTAGAAGCTTTTGAGAGGATGCTAGGTTCCAATCTCATGATCAAGGAGATGATGTTTAGGTACTAGCCAAGTGGATAGGATTCATGCTTGAATTGGGTCTCCACTGAGTTGGAAACCATCAAGAGGGATTATCCTTGGATTAAGGTAAGCATGAGATGAGATGATCACTTGGGTGGCTTAGGATAGATCCAGACATGGATGCTTAGCTTGACATTGATGATCACAAACAAGTATTGGGTCCTAAAGGATGAGCTACTAGATTATCTCACTCTAGTTCCAAAGCAAACAAGGCAATCAGCAGATCAAGGCAATTCATCAGACAGCAGATCAAGGCAATTCATCTTAACTTATCTAACTACTACTAGGGTTACCATCAAGCCTAGCTTGAGGTAAGGATGGGTATGTTGAAAGGGGGTTTTTCTTTGAAGTAGGATAAGTACTATCTTGGTATCTCTACCAAGATGGAGATGAAAAGGTTTTAATAGGGTTTTGGAAAACCTAGGGATAAGGGTGGTTGAAGGTTCTATCTTGAAAACATAAGGAGAGTGTATATATGTCTGCATAGTTTTGGCAATAGAAACTTAGTAAAGTATTTGGTAGTGTCAAGGTCATCTTGGCTCAGGTTTTGAAATGCCAAAACATTTGAGAATATGAAAGATGAGCCAAGACATCTCTTTTGTAAAATAATTTTTGGTAAAATAGTGTTGAGATGAGGAGTATACCACTAATACACAAATAGTTGCTTGAGAACAAGAAAAAAAGTAAACACACCAAGAAAAAAAAGTTTTTGTTCCCCTTGATTTTTCATTTTTGACATTAAATCAGTGTTGCTGAAATTGGGATGTTACAGACCTTTCCCCCTTAAAATAATCTCGTCCCGAGATTAGGAAGGAGTAAGGTTGGGGTAATAACATCCTCTTAACAATTTCAGCGGTGGAAAAATATAGACGATAACAAAAAGATTTAAATACCCGACATGGTTAGTTACGGTTCGGAGCAGAGGGGCATCGATTCGAGCGGTTTAAATTAAACTAGTCTTTTCCCCTTAGGGAAAGTCTAGATAGGTTAGCCTCGACGGTTACTTCCTTCTTGGGGCGAGACATCGAGTTGGATCTTCTTCGCTTCTTCGCCTCGGGGTCGATTTTTTTCTCTTCAGGGTCTTGATACACCGGGATGTTGGCTGGGCGGTCGACCTTGGAGTGGAGGACATTCTTGAAGTACCTTCTGATTCTGGAGTGCCGATTGTCGTTCTTCTTGAAGGGTCGACGATTCGGTTTTTGAGGGCTGGTTAGCACTGAACGCCTACTAGTGGTACTACTCCAGGGGTCTAACGGAGTTTGGACGGGAAAGACGCAGTTTTTCCTCCTTAGAGAAAAACTACGGGGGTTTGGATCTGATGCAACGTCGTGGGTAAAACATGCAAGAAGGATATCATGCTCGCATAACATCCATACATTTAGCAAGTTTAAACCGGTCGGTGGCGGAGGTACTTAAGGGGTTACACAACGGGTCGGTGCCGCATGGCAACAAGGCACTCCGAGTTTTACAAAATAGGTCCTGGTGCGCTACATGACTCTACCCAGGTTGGGAAGGAGAGTTTTTGGATGCGAGACTACTTTGGAGGAACGCCAAGAGTCTTGACGCCTTTCGGAGGTGAAAGGTTTCCCTGCAAATAGTGCTTTGTCGGGGGAAGAGGGGTTCTGGGATAGCGGCCTCTAGATCCTTTTAGCCGAAGGGGCTTGGGTTTTCTTGCAGTTTTTGGGTGTCGCAGGGGCTTGCTTCGGGTTCATCCAGTACTGTTCTCTGGACAGCTGCAGGCGAAGTGGTACGGACCTCCACAAGTGTAACAACCGCTTTGCTTAGCTTCAGATCTCCCTTGTGTTTGCCTTGGGATCTTTACGGGGACAGGGTTGTCTTGGCCTTCGCCCTGATGGAAGTGGTGTCAAGACCACGCTGGGGGCACTCTCGGCTATAGTTACCTGGTTCATCACAGGCGAAGCAGGTGCCTTTCTTGGAACGTCCTTCTCTTGATTTCTTCCCAATGTTGACGCAGGGGAGTTGACGAGCCTTGCCAATCAGAAGTTGGAGGGGATATTTGGCCGGGACATGGTCTTGACCTACACAGAGGAAGCTGGTGACTAGTTCGGTAGGGCAATCTGCAGGAGAGTGGAGAGCTCCACAATTTGGGCAGTTGCCTAAGAACTAGCTAGATTGATGTCCTTATTCACCGCAACGGCTGCATCCTTTCTTCGAGACTCTGATCTTCTTGGCCATACTCAGGGCTTTCTGGTGGAGATGAAGTCTCCGGCTGAAGAATGGAACGGTGCCACGGAGTTAGTCCTTCGATTGCGAGGGTAGGGGTATTTGGAGAGGTATAATATTGGGTGGAAAGCTATGGTTGATGCTGATGGGTCAACAGGGGTTGATAGGAGTTGAGTGGAAAGACACCGTCTTTCCACCTTAGAGATTTACTTTAAGCGGCCGAGGTTTTTCTTAGGTGGTCGTCCTGCTGAGGAGAGGTTTTCCAACTAGGAGGTTTCGAGAGTTAGCATCGGGACACGTTAGCAAGGTGGTCAGAGATTTAGGATCAGATGATCCTAGGCAGACAAACAATCACATTCCAAGCATCAAACACGCACATGACAAACAAGGAAGGCATACCATGAGTACTAAGGGGGTAACTACACGCAATAAAGGAATCCTATTTTTGGGATGTTAATACTAAGTACGGACGTTACGGGGGTCTTAACTTCTGTCTTGCCGTCATTTGTAGTTGGTGTCATACTTGATTTGGGGCGATGACGGACTATGTTGGTAGGGAGATCTTGTAGTGTTTGTCGATGTTGGTAGCTCCTTTGTTCTGCTTGTCTTGGGGTCTCTTCATCTCGGGATCCCCGTCTTCATAGTCTCCAAGTCAGACTTGTTTGCGAAAACGAATTAGTTGAGGTAGACGAGATACAGAGTAATCCATTTTCAAATTTCTTAAGTCAGAGAAGATGAGATAAGGAATCTTTCGTAAAGCTTTTAAGAAAATAGTTTGTGAAAACCGGTTTTTTCATAAATAGGGGTTGTCCTGTCTAACGTCCATGCTAACTAAGGTCTCCTACAGTCAGGATGGCTCTGATACCATGTCTGTGGCACCCCGGATTTACGGTCCGAGAATACCCGTTATGAATACAATTCACGTTCCCATGATCAATGAGCCGTGAGCATAACCGACTAGTATCATTCCATCATCCATATAATAACGAGTAGAAAACATACAAAGATGGCCATTATGGCGAATACATCACAACTAGTGGAAGTCTTCAGTGCAGAGCCCGTGCCTTAACCTACAGGCAACTGACTGGGAAGACGGCCTAGCTCGCATAGACGTCAGCACCTTCGTAACTTCTTAACATCTGCAATCTGGCCAAGTAAATAGCCAGGGACTATGCCGGTGAGTACTTTGAATGTACTCCCTCCGTTTGGAAATATAAGATGTTTTAGGTTTGTGAATGAGATGTATGTAGACATCTTTTAGTGTCTAGATTCATTTGAACCTATACACTAAAAGGTGTCTAGATACATCTCCTTCCCAAACCTAAAACATCTTATATTAATAAACGGAGGGAGTACTCGCAAACCACCGAGTCAAGGGTAAGAAGATAATGCATATTTTGGCTATGGCGAGAAAGCTCTATACTATAGTTGTTTTTGAAAAAAAACATAACTTTGGCATCTATATATCTTTGTTGAAAAAGAGTTTTTGGAAGGTATGTCTCCTTTTTGAAAATCCGGAAATCTCCACATCCTTGTTAAAAAGATTTAAAATAGTTTTGGTAATAAAACCATTTTTAAAACCTTATCGACCATCTCTGGTCAAAACCAAACCCGTTCTCATCTTTCCTCGTGACCAACTCACATCCTTTTTATTCAACTCAACATATCTCCCGGTACTCATAGCAATCACCTTTCCAACCGTCCTTGATCGTGGACACGGCTATTCGAATAGATTAGACTCTGCAGAGTTTGTGCACTTTACCCACATGAATCAATACATTTGACGGGATACAACCACGTCCCTCTACATACCTTTCATTTGTTGTCCCTAGTATAGGTACTTTCCCCCGGGACGTGTACCTGACTTCCTAAGTTCCTCCCTTCCTGCGCATCCTTTATCCACTTCCAGCCGTACTGCCTTAACCTGGTATCGTCCTCGGGAGCTCCATAGTTTCAGCCGACTCCGTGGAGTTGAATGGAACCTCTCCGGGCACGATGACCCCTTAAGTGGAAAGGAACCGGCTTCCCGGGACTCTAACCCCTTTCTACGGGTTATGGCGTAGCCCATACTAAGGAGAACAAACTACGAGCTAGCCCTGAGTCCCACCCAGGGTAATGTGGTTGCACTAATAAAATTGTTGCGGCAAAATACTCGAGTACCCCCTTCCTTTTCTTTCCTTTGTTCGACCTTCTCTTTATCTTCCTCATATCTCCCTTAGTGAAAACTCCACTCGGAACGATGCCTCTTTCCAAGGGTTTTATTTTGAAAACTTTGTAGTAGGGTAAAACCCAAAATAGTTTTATCATTGGAAAACCGTGGGTTCCAAGAGGGAAGATGTTAATCATCTTAGCCTCGTTCTAAGGGGTAAAAGTACGGGTAAAATAGGGTAGGTTGCCTAGTGGACATCCATCCATAACTTGGAGGAGCCAAGTTACTCACGTGTTTTTATTTGAAACAAAACATGCCTTTTGGTCATGCAAGTTATAAACGAGATAGAACACGGTTGATAAACAGGAGTAGGTTAATAAAGGAGTTCAGGAATGGTGGCTTTCCTGTGACCAGCGAGAAGTACCTTGACGGCGTTAGATACCAGAATACCAAGTAAAATAATAATAAGAGAATCCCGATCCATCCTTCTTCTCGGCGTCACACAATCGCCACTATCGCCGTTATCGAGCATACATGTAATCAAACATTACACCAATCAGTATAAGGTATGCAAGCATTAAACCATACAACAAGAAAATGATAGATTCATGATATGAGGTAGTGGGATGTGGGATGATGGTTTGATGAGATTAGCTAAGGATTTTTGAACATTAGGGAAAAAGGATCCCTTTTAAATTATAGTCTAAGAACTACCTAAGGGAGGGGTTTTTGATCAAGGAATTGATCTGTATGATACCATTGTATAAAGATGATACCATCAGATAGATATTGATATAATCAAGCCAACAAAATTGGGTTCACTATTTTATCAATTTCCCTTGATTTATAATGGATTTTATAGTGGATAAAACTCTAGTTTAAGGAAATAATTCACTAGAACTTCTATGGAGTTCCAAAAATTATTTCCTTGGGTTAAAAGGTAGTATTCGGTGGACTGAATCAAGAGGAGTTGGAATCACCTCAAAGGACTTACCAGAATGCCCTTGAGAAATTCCCAAATGCAATACTAGATAGGATTTGTCTTTTTCATCAGATTTGTTCTACAGAAGATTTTTAGTTGATTCCAAGGAAACGTGTTAGGCACAGATAATACCTTTTTGTAGAAATTGGAATCAAGATTTTTGGGTCACATAGCTTCTGAAATGATTTTATTAGTGAATAAACCATGCACAAAAGAGTTTTATTCACTAAAATTTAACAGAGGTTCATAAAAATATTAACTACTGGAGTAAGGAAGATATGGTTATGCGCGTCTACTGAGAGTTGGATTAAGGTCAAAATATTACTTGGTTTGACCTAGAGAAATTCCTAAAGGAAGATATGCTCAGATATTACTATTTTTACCAGGGGAAAAATAGGAAGCAAAATAGGGTGGGGCCAGTGGGACTTGAAAGGTATGGACCATACCTTACAGAACAAGTTGGTTGCACACCAATTGGATTTGTAAAACTGTCTGGAGAGAGTATTTAGTGATATTGGCAGATCCTAGTAGCTGGTTTTTCATATTTATTTTATTGATCTATTTTAGGCAAGGCTTGGTCTATATGTTAGGTAAGTGATCCATGTACATGGGGATTTTTATATCTAAATATTTGGAGGGCATTTATATTTTTGTTTGGAATAAAAATGAACAGGAAGAAAAGATCTACTTCCTGATAAAAAGAAAAAGGGGCAAGGATGGTGACTAGGCTGATTCAGGATGGTACTGGGCCACGCAGAGGCAGATCCGGCCCATGTAGCAAGGCCGGCGCAGAAGGGCCACGGTTCAGTTGGCCCAGGCAGGGCGAAGGCATATGGGAGGGTTAGCTGTTGTTGGATCCAGTCCCGATGGACGGATCACGCGCGTCGTTGACCTCGCGCTAGGGCCGCAGGTGACGAAACCCTAGACGACGCAGGCGGTGATGGGGAGGCTTACCAGGATCTCAACGGCGATCGTGGAGGTGACAGGAAGGTGCGGCTCGGCGCGGGGACTCCGGAGATGGGAGGTGAGGCCCCATTCGGTGACCGGGGTTGTCTCGCACGGGGCACCGACGGTGAGGCTCGGAAGCTCGTCGGAGGAGCCCCGAGGATGCATGCATGCCAAAGCGGGCGAGGCAGGGAGGGAGCGGAGGTCGCGGCAAAGCGGACGGCGAGCTTCGCTGGTGTCCTTGGTGGCCGGAAGCTGCTTGCATGAAGAGAACCGATGGGAAGCCTCGGGAGCTCACCGGCGATGCATGCTGGACCCGTCCTTGTGCAAGGAAAACAGTAGGGAAGAGTAAGAAAGGGTAGGGGAGGCTGTAAGGTGACATGCAGAGGGGGATGAGTGGAGAAGGGAGCTCGGGGCTCGATTTTCTTTTCATGGTCGAGGTGCTCTCCTCTCCCTTTCTCTCGGGCAAGACAGGGCAGGAGAGGAAGAGGGAGGTGCTGGGGGAGGTGTGTTGGAGTGGGAGGAAGAAAATGAGCCAGGGGAGGGGTTCTGTACTGGCTTGTGGGATTATAACCGAGAGGGGGAGGTGTTGGATGGACTAGG
Organism: Avena sativa; assembly: GCA_916181665.1. Classification (NCBI taxonomy): domain Eukaryota; kingdom Viridiplantae; phylum Streptophyta; class Magnoliopsida; order Poales; family Poaceae; genus Avena; species Avena sativa. The sequence continues at coordinate 6,935,175 of OV702296.1, read as the reverse complement.
TCCATGTTGAGCATGGAGGAGTGGGGTGCTTCTTGGGGATTGGGCCTCAGTGGCGGTGGAGAGAGAGGTGTGGGGTACTAGAGCCGAGCAGGGGGTGGTGAAAGGGGGTAGGGGCAGTAGCTGCACAAGCTTTGATGGTTAGATGGGACATGGCCTTTGTCTCCCTCATAAACAAACACAAGGGACAAGAGGGGAGGGGAGGTGCTATAGTGCTGGTCGACCAGGTGAGAGTGTGTTGATGCTGTGGAGTAGTATTGGGGAAGATTGGAGCTGGTGTGGGTTTGTTTTGTATCAAGTTTGTTTGATTTGCAAAAATTGAACAAATGGAGGCTTGTGAAGAAAGTTGCAAAAGTTGCCTTGAGAAAAGTGGGGAAATGGTACTGGTGGGTAGAGTGGGTCAAATAATCTCTCCAGGATTTAAGTGGGATTTTTCTAATGATTTTATCCTCATTTAAATGCACTTCTTCAAAAAGTGAAGAAATAGATTATGGAAACTAAATGATATTTTTATATTGGTCAAGCTTGGTTTTTGATGTGATATGGACTTAAATACCATAACACACAATTGAGGATTTTATTGGGATTTATTTAGGTGTAATAGTATTTTTAGGGAATTATTTCTTGTTTCTGCCATTTAAGAAAAAGGGCAAAAATAAATAATAAAGGATCTCAAAAATATGTATTCTTGAGTTGGGAAGATGGGGTATGATATGGAGAGCTCAAATATGCACTAAGTTGGCAAGGTGGTTTGGAGAAAAACAAACTTGTCTTTAAAGGCAAAGGTTTTGTGAATTTGGCAAGTAAAGGAAATAAAATAGTTTAATAATCCAAATAATGGAGTGAATTATTTTGGGAGGCTTATATCCAAGGTAGATGATATAAACTTGATGGAGGCATCAAGGTCAACCTTATTTTTGAAGAAAAGTGGGGGAAAAGAGGGGAAACTAGATTCTGGAGGATCTAGGGTTTAGTTAATCTGATGCCCTCTAAACAGGGATGGATTAGGGAGCTCAGAGCTCACCTTGGTACAAGGGATATATGGATGGATACACCATGTTATATAGATGATCATGGAAGAAAGAATTAGGCTTGGTTTCATTTGAGGTGATCTAGGAGAGATGGCAAACTTTGTTGAAAATAAGGCTGCCATAACAGGCACATCAGGTAGCCTCCTAAACCATGTGGGTTTAAGAAGCACAAGGCTCCAATGGAAACAAGTGAAGTGGGAGTTGATAGTCCATGATTAGTAGATCATAACCAAGAAATAAGTGGGTCAAGGGATATGGCATATAGATGTGAGCTTCTGCCAAAGTAGGCAAGATGATAAGATTTGCAGAAAAGATTATTACCTTGACTACAAAACCATCATGGATGAGTGGGAATTTAAAATGGCTTAGCTAAGGGAAAAAGTGGGCTTTAGTAGTACTAAAGATGTATTACAATATGGTTCAAGTGGATTGGAAAAAGTTTGAGCTCCAAAAATTGAATCTAGATAAAAAATCCAGACTTAGCTATTTTGGCAGATTTATTGTTTTAGACTAGAGTGCAAGTGTAGAAGCTTTTGAGAGGATGCTAGGTTCCAATCTAATGATCAAGGAGATTATGTTGAGGTACTAGCCAAGTGGATAGGATTCATGATTGAATTGGGTCTCCACTGAGTTGGAAACCATCAAGAGGGATTATCCATGGATTAAGGTAAGCATGAGATGAGATGATCACTTGGGTGCCTTAGGATAGATCCAGACATGGATTCTTAGCTTGAGATTGATGATCACAAACAAGGATTGGGTCCTAAAGGATGAGCTTCTATATTAGCTCACTCTAGTTCCTAAGCAAACAAGGCAATCAGCAGATCAAGGCAATTCATCAGACATCAGATCAAGGCAATTCATCTTAACTGATCTAACTACTACTAGGCTTACCATCAAGCCTAGCTTGAGGTAAGGATGGGTATGTTGAAAGGGGTTTTTTCTTTTAAGTAGGATAAGTACTATCTTGGTATCTCTACCAAGATGGAGATGAAAAGGTTTTAATAGGGTTTTGGAAAACCTAGGGATAAGGGTGGTTGAAGGTTCTATCTTGAAAACATAAGGAGAGTGCATATATGTCTCCATAGTTTTGGCAATAGAAACTTAGTAAAGTATTTGGTAGTGTCAAGGTCATTTTGGCTCAGGTTTTGAAATGCTAGAACATTTGAGATATGAAAGATGAGTCAAGACATCTCTTTTGTAAAATAGTTTTTGGCAAACTACTGTTGATATGAGGAGTATACCAATAATACATAAACAGTTGCTTGAGCACAAGCAAACAAGTAAACACACCAAACAAGAATTTTTTTTGTTCCCCCTGATTTTTGCCTTTTTGACATTAAATCAGGGTTGCTGAAATTGGGATGTTACAATTATTGCTATGAGAAGTGAATTATGAAATTTAAACAACTTGATAATGAACAAGTTGCTCAAGCTTGGGAAAGAATGAAAAATTTTCTTAATAATTGTCCCACTCATGGACTCACTACTTGGATGATTATCCAGACTTTTTATGCAGGTTTGAACTACTCTTCAAGGAACCTGCTGGATTCATCTGCTGGAGGTACTTTCATGGGCCTCACCTTGGGTGCTGCAACAAGACTCCTTGACAATATGATGCTTAACTACTCTGAATGGCATGTTGAGAGAGCTCCACATGGTAAAAAGGTAAATTCTGTTGAGGAAACTTCCTCTTTGAGTGAAAAGATTGATGGTATTATGGATATGCTTGTTAATGGGAAAGCTCCTCTAGATCCTAATAGTGTTCCCTTAGCCTCTTTGGTTGCTCAAGAAGAGCAAGTTGATGTGACCTTCATTAGAAACAACAATTTCAACAACAATGCCTATAGGAATAATTTTGGTAGCAGCAACAATTATAGGCCTTAACCTCTTAATAACGGCAATTCCTATGGAAGCTCCTACAATAATGCTAAAAGTGCCCCATCTAAACTTGAAGTCATGCTCAAGGACTTTATTAGTAAACAAACCACTTTCAATAAGGCTATAGAGGAAAAGCTTTTAACTATTGAGAAAAATATATCCTCTTTGTCTGAAGCTCAGTCTTCCTTGATTAATAAAATGGCTGCTAAACCTGAAACTATGGAAAACACCTTTGCTATTGCTCATGCCATACAAGTTACTATTGATGAAAATGTTAGGCTGTTAGCTCAACTTCATGCTAAGTGGGAAAGGGAAGCTGAAATTGATAGAAACAATAGTGTGTGCACTATCACCGCTAAAACACCAATAGTCCCTATTCCTCCTCCAACTATACCTAAGCCTATTGATCCTACTACTAGTGATGCTAAGTTTGATTTTGATATTGATGGTTGCCATATTTCTGAAGTGATTATGTTCCTACAAAAGCTTGCTAGAAGTCCTGATGCTAGTGATATGCATGTTTCCTTTACCAAACACAATACAGATGCTCTTGTTAAGATTAAGGAAGAGAAGCTAAAACACAAAGCTTCTATTCCTAGGAAAGTAGAAGATAATTGGGAACCCGTTATTAATATGCAAGTGAATGACTTTGATCTCAAAGCTTCATGTGATCTTGGTCCTAGTATCTCTATTATGCCTAGGAAGATTTATGAAATGCTTGATTTGCCACCATTAGAAGATTGTTATTTGGAGGTCCCACTCAATGATAATGCTAAAAATAAACTCATGGGGAGTATTAATGATGTTCTCATTATGGTTAATAATGCTTATGTCCCTGTTGATTTCTATGTTTTGGATGTTGAATACAATGCTTCTTGTCCTATTACTTTGGGAAGAACTTTTTTAGAACAGTTGGTGCCATCATTGATATGAAAAAAGGCACCATCAAATATCAATTTCGATTCAAGAAAGGTATTGAACACTTCCCTATGAGGAGATAGAAGTTGCTTTTTTCTCCTCCTTTGAAATAAAGATTTGATGTTAATGCTTCTTCATTTGAAAATACTTGATTTTTCATGCTTCTTGTGCCAAACTTAAAGGCGTTAAAGAAAAGTACTTGTTGGGAGATAACCCAAAAGTTTACTTGAGTCTTGGAAGTCATTACTTCAGTAATGACCTCTCCTTATCTTTTTTGTTTGCCTTTTTGTGCCAAGAATGACCTCTAATGAGAGGGAAGTAAGATTTGGGGAGTTGCTGTCCCGAAACAGATTTCTGTCCTCCACCAAAAAATTCGTGAGGAGTCTCTATAACTCAGATTGAGCTGAAAATTTATGAATAAGTCCCCCAGTATGTTAGCTAACTTTAGTTAGTTCAACACGTTTTGATTTGGGCAACACAAGATGTTCGAAAAAATCAGTTTCTACATGCTGGTCTGTTTTGACAGATTTCTGCCATTATTTGCATTTGCTTCTTATTAATTCCTTTTTGAGTTCTCTTCAGGTAAATTGAACTTTTTGAAGGATTTACTATAGTAGCTTGTGTTTTTAGTGAAATATTTTTCTGTTCCAAAGCTTTGCCAAGTGGTCTAATATATTTTGAATAAACTAATGTTGCTAATGACGATTTTGTGAAGTTTTATATGAAGGAGAAATTTTCAGGTGTAGATAGAGAATGATGTAATGAGATAAGAATGGAAAAAATCTCAAGCTTGGGGATTCCACCATGGTGTCACCCCAAGAAATATCCAAGAGGTACAAGCGTCAAAGCTTGGGGATGCCCAAGGCATCCCCTTCTTCATCAATAAAAAGCTTAGGTCTGTCTAGACACTTCACTTTTATTGTTTCATGCACAATTGTGTTTTTATTGGAGCGTCTTAGTTTTCGTTTGCTTTTCTTAGGTTGTTTATTTTGCTTGAATAAAGTAAGTTTGGACCCTCGTTCTCGCTGTGTTGTTTTGCAAATAAGTTTGCTTGGTGTTGGAAAAGAGTAGTAAGTTCTTGCTTGAAGGGCAAGAGGAGCTTGCATTGACTGTGGCTTAGACTTTAGCATGACATGCTAGGTGTTGTTTTAGCATTATGCTTAGTGGTTATTGCTGTAGCATGTCTTGTTCCAAGCAATTGGGATTTCTTAGTGTGCCTTGAAGAAATTATGCGTTGTTTTAGCATGCAAAAGCATAGTATTGTGGTATTCTACTTTAAAGCTTTGCCTGGGTTAACTTGGCACATGCTTACACCATGTTATGACTATGAAAAGTAACCATTCGCCTCTATGATCATTTAGTCCTTGACTTGTAGTACCACTCTTTGGTTTAATTAGTATGCTTTGTTGCATTGCATGATTATGGCCATTATGCTCTCTTAGTTGCTTTCTCCCAGTCTTTTGCTAGCCTCCACTTGTATGATTAAGTTCTACTCATGATTCCAAATCCCAAGAAACCAAGTTATTCCAAAGTTTCCACTATAAACTCCTATGCATGGTGTGTTACACCATTCCAAATATATTCTTCTTTTCAACTATCTTCGAATTTAAAACTATTTTGTTATGTGGAAACTTAGTGATTAAAGCCCTCACAAACCTGATGGCACATTTTATTCTTTGCCCCTAATAAACTTGAACCATTGAGACAACTTTTTTGTATATGCTTGCACTTATAAGTTGGGATTAGCAGAACCGTGCTGTCAACGGGAATGTTTTCAACATTGCACTTGTACTTTTGTACTCCGTTGATATCATGTTCTTTTGTCTATGGATGTTACCGATGTGAAATTAAGTGGGAACTTGTAAGTCCATGGAGTTTGTATTATGTGTTAGAGAAACGCCTAGGCCGCTAGCCTAAGCCATGCCTAATCATGGTGGAAACTTGCAACATCACTATAGTGAGATATCTATGAACAATCCTCAATAAAAATCTATGCATATGGTAAATAAAAAGATTGCTGAGATGCTCATTGTCTGCTTGCCTTGTCATTTTGGTTATGGGAAAGCTCATGTACCATGTGCAAGGGGTACCCCGTTGGCGGTTATCAATGATATGCAAATACTTACAGTGACAAGAACTTCCCTGGGCCCTAAGTTGAGTATCCATGATGTGTAGCCCTCATATTCAAGGGACTTGAGATTGCCAACTTATACTTCGTCAAGCATATACTCCAGCTTTGCCACTTTAACCTTAACCACTTCAAGATTCTTATGATAGGGGCAATGAGGGATGAAAGATAATAAGTACAATAATTTTTGGAAGCTCTTTTTGAAACTTTTAATCCCTGCTTCCTTTATAAAAAGGCCTTTCTTCCACCATTATTTGAGTCTCCACCTTCTACCTTTAGGCACCGTTAACTGATCATAGTTGTCATTCTGTGTGAAGTGTTCGAAAGCTTATTAATTGATGCATATTGTGATATTACTTGTTCTTGTGCTACTTGTATCTAGTCACCCTTGTGAACTTTGCAGGTGTCCTATGCATCTATATTGCTACTCAATGAGGGACAAGCTGATTGCCACTATGCTATGTTTTCTGTATGTGAAACAAACAAATGTTTTTCAATGCATGCTATTCATGATCTTTGTTTGTAGCTTGCCATGTTGCATGCATAGTTATTATTACCTACTGTTAGAACTCCATTCTTTCATGCACATGTTTAGAGTTCTTTGATCCCAGCTTTCAATGCTTGCAAATGGTTGGATCTTTATTGTGAGGGTGCATGTTCACCTCAAAAATTATTCTGTTTATCAATTACCTACTCGAGGACGAGCAGGAGTTAAGCTTGGGGATGTTGATATGTCGGAAACATATCTATAATTTTTGATGCTCCATGCTTGTTTAGTATCTAATTTGATTTACTTGTCTACACTTTGAGGTGTTTTTACATGTTTTCTGGTACTAACCTATTAACAAGTTGCAACAGTGCCAAATGCCTATTTTCTGATGTTTTTGGTTTCAGAAAAGTTAGTAAATAAATATTCTCGAAATTGGATGGGATGAAGGACAAAGTCAATAACTTTCTGTGGGGAACAAGAAGTCCAGAGGGGAGCCGGGGAGGCGAGCCAGAGGGGCCAAACGCCCCCCCCAGGCGCGGTCATAGGTGGGCCCACGCCTGTCTAGGGTTTGGTGGCCCTGGCCGGCTCCTCGATCTCCCCCTTCGCCTATAAGATGCTCCCGATGCAGAAACTCTCGGGACCCGATCAAATATCCACGAAACCGTCTGTAGCCACCGTCACCATCGTCCCTAGATCGAGGGGATCTGAAGCTCTTCCCGGCACCCTACCGGAGGGGAGATCATCTCGGAGGCCTTCTCTCCAGTATGATTCGTGAGTAGTTCCACCTTGGACTATGGGTCCATGTAGTAGCTAGATGGTTGTATCTCCTCCTTTGTGCTTTCATGTATAGATCTTGTGAGCTCCGTGCATGATCAAGATCTAATCTATTTGTAATCATGCATGTTGTGTTTGTGGGGATCCGACGGATATTGAGATTATTATGTTGGTTTGATTAATGGTTTTGTCTTTATTATTCTATCATGCCTGTGTTGTTTGTGATCTTGCATGCTCTCCGTTGCTAGTGTTTATCTTGGCCAAGTAGTTGCCAGTGACTCCAACAGGGAGTATTTATGCTCGATAGTGAGTTCATGCCTCTAGTTTCCAAGGGAAGTGACAATAATCTCTTCGGTTGTAGATGTGCTGTTGCTACTAGGGAGAAAACAACTGTATCTTATTCAAGGAACATGTGGACTGTCTACCTTACACACTTTGCTTAAAGCAGTTGTTTGTTGCTTGCAACTTAATACTGGAGGGGGTTCGGATGATAACCTGAAGCTGGACTTCTAGTCATAGATGCAGTTGGATGGCGGCCTATGTATCTTGTTGTATTTCCCAATCAACCTCATAGGATCTTTCTGACTAGTAATTGCATTGTTATGCCTTGCTCAGTTCCTGTCAATTGCCCTGCTGTAATTTGTTTACCCTTCATGCCATGTTGTTTATCGAAGGAGAGCACCTCTAGTGAACTATGGACCCCGGTCCAATATTTACCATCAATACATCCTCCACAGTTACTTGTTTACTTGCTGAAAACCATTACCTTCCACACCATACGTTTAATCCTATGTTACAGCAAACCGGTGAGCTTAACAACCTCACTGATTCGTTGGGACAAAGTCTTGCGTTTGTGTTGTGTAGGTCTCCATGTTGCTTCCAACACCTGTGTGACGTTTCCTTCCTCCTTCTAGTTCGATAACCTTGGTTTCTACTGAGGGAGGAATTGCTGTCGTGCTGCTTCACACCTTGCTCTTGGGGTTTCCAACGAAGCGCTCCCACGTCAAACACCGGGCTCCATCATGATGCCAGTGTTGATCCAAGGTCCGAAGCAACCCGGCAACGACATTGATGTGTACCTAAAGCCATTAGTTGAAGAACTTTTACAGTTGTGGCACGAACCCGGCATACGCGTGTGGGATGAGCACAAGCAGGAAGAATTTGACCTCCGAGCATTGCTTTTTGTAACAATCAATGATTGGACTGCTCTTAGTAACCTTTCAGGACAGTCAAACAAGGGATACAATGCATGCAGGCACTGTTTAGATGAGACTGAAAGTATATATTTGGAACATTGTAAGAAGAATGTGTACAATGGGCATCGTCGATTTATTTTGGCCAAGCATCCGTTAAGAAAGAAAGGCAAGCATTTCAATGGTCTGGCATGTCACCAGACGAAGCCTAAGGAGCGTACTGGTGTTGATATATTTGTTATGGTCAAAGATTTGGATCAAATAGTAACCTTTGGAAAGGGTCCCGGCGGAAAATCTCTTCCGAAGGATACTGACGGACATGCACCCATGTGGAAGAAGAAATCTATATTTTGGAAGCTACCATATTGGAAATTCTTAGAGGTCCGCTCTGCAATCGATGTGATGCATGTGACAAAGAATCTTTGCGTGAACCTACTAGGCTTCTTGGGCATGTATGGCAAGAAAAAACATACACCGGAAGCACGAAAGGACCATCAACATATGAATGGCCCATATGGCCTGCATCCAGTATGGTTTCAAGGTCATGACATCTATGCTTTTACCAAACAAGAGAAGGAAATATTTTTTGAATGCCTGAGCAGTATTAAGGTCCCGTCTGGATTCTCGTAGAATACAAAGGGAATAATAAATATGGTAGAAAAAAGTTCCAAAACCTAAAGTCTCATGACTGCCACGTGATTATGATGCAAATGCTTCTGATTTCATTGAGGGGGCTTCTACCGGATAATGTTCGAGTACCCATTGTGAAGCTATTTGTATACCTCAATGCAATCTCTTAGAAGATAATAAATCCTAAAGATCTACCACGGTTACAGAATTATGTGGTCCAATGTCTTGTCAATTTCGAGTTGGTGTTCCCACCATCCTTCTTCAATATTATGACGCACCTACTGGTTCACCTAGTCGAAGAGATTTCCATTCTTGGTCCTGTATTTCTACACAATATGTTTCCCTTTGAGATTTTCGTGGAAATCTTAAAGAAATATGTTCGTAACCGTGCTAGGACAGAAGGAAGCATCTCCAAGGTGTATGGAACAGAGGAGGTCATTGAGTTTTGTGTTGACTTCGCTCCTAACCTTATGCCGATTGGTCTTCCTCAATCGCGGTATGAGGGGAGACTGAGTGGAAAGGGTACTCTAGGAAGGAAATCAATAATATGTAGGGAAGAACATTCTTACACCGAAGCACATTGCACAGTTCTATAGAATTCTATCTTGGCAGCCCAGTATATCAAGGAACACAAGAAAATTTTACGCTCCAACAACCCTGGAAAGCATGACTCTTGGATTAGAGATGAACACATGAAGAGTTTCGGCGGTTGGTTGCAACATCTCATCAAAAACAAGACTCTTGTAGATAAGCTATACTTGTATTCTAGGTCACCATCTTCGACTATATCGACTTTCCAAGGGTACGAGATAAATGGGTATACATTTTACACGATCTCCCAAGATAAAAAGAGCACCAACCAAAACAGTGGTGTCCGCTTTGATGTAACAGAGAATAATGGGTCAAAGACCACATATTATGGTTACATAGAGGAGATATGGGAACTTTACTATGGACCTACTTTAAAGGTCCCCTTGTTTCGGTGCAAATGGGTCAAGCTGACTGGAGGAGGGGTTGAGGTAGATAAGAAGTACGGAATGACATCGTTGGGTCTCAACAATCTTGGGTACTTAATCGAACCATTCGTCCTAGACGATGATGTGGCTCAGGTTTTCTATGTGAAGGACATGTCTACCAGAACTAGAAAATCAAAAAATAAGCAAAAGAATACATCAGACGATGAGCCAAAGCGCCACATAGTTCTTTCAGGAAAAATAAACATCGTGGGAGTGGAGGACAAGACAGACATGTTAGAAGATTGTGATAAGTTTCATGAAATTCCGCCCTTCGCAGTGAAGGATGACCCAAGAATCATGTTAATGAATGAAGATGCTCCATGGATACGGCGGAATCAGAAAGGGACACACACGAAGAAATGATGTGTAATAATTGTAACATTTTATGAATGAAGATGCTCCATGTGTCCATTTTTATAGTGTTGTCTGCAAACCATCTTGACTGTGTTAGTCCTGTTTTGTGGCTGGACCGGGACTAAAGGGGGGCCTTTAGTCCCGATTCATACTTACCATTAAGATCTGATCTCCAAATGCGCGTGGTCACATATTAGGGAGTGCCTCAATGACCAGTTTCTTGGAGATGCCGGAGGACTAGGCTCCGGCGGCATCTCCCTGAAACTGGCAGTACTGGTGTCCCTACTCTCGCACACCATCTTGCAGCTTGGAACATCTCTAACTAGATCAATACGCCTGGGAGCTAACTAGCTAGTTTCACATATTAGGGAGTGCCTCTATGGCCAGCTTGTTGGAGATGCCAGAGGACTAGGATTCGGCAGCATCTCCCTCAAGCTGGCCGTAGTGGTGTCCCTGCTCTCGAAAACCATCTTGGAGATGCCTCAAACTGGCTGGAGGACTGGACACACAAGGATGCATATTTATAGTACAAGCATCTCGGCATAGTGTCGACACTCACGACATAATGTCAACACTCGCCCCTACTATTAGTGCTGACTCATGTTTTGTCCCGGTTGGTGTCTCCAACCGGGACTAAAGGTTCATATTTAGTCCCGGTTGGTGACACCATCCAGGACAAGGTACAAGCCGCACGACATAATGTTGACACTCACCCCTAATATTAGTGCTGCCTGGACTAGTCTGCCGCAATCCCTTCAGTCACGGTTGGTTTCTCCAACCGGGACTAAAGGTGAACCCTCTCTTTATAGGCATTTCCCTCTATTTATAGGCCTTTTCCTCTATTTATAGGCTGCTCAATCTAGCCTGCCCGCCCTTTCCTCTATTTATAGGCTGCTCTTTCTAAAGGCTGCTCTATTTATAGGCTGATCTATTTATAGGCACTAGGAGTCGTCATCTAGTTTGATTGAGAAAGATGTATTAGTTTCAATACTACGGCATTTTGAGTGATGTAGGCAGGTAGAAAAAACAACAACATCTTCATATTTAGTCCCGAGGCTAGGTAACACTCAACATATTTATTAATATTAAAAACCAGGACTAAAGCCGCCCCTTTAGTCATAATCATGCCTAGTCCCATAGTACGCAGCTTCAGGGTCTTCTTCGTCATCGTCATCGTCACCTGCCACTCCGGGGATCCTCAGCCCAGCCATGGCATGTACCGGGGCACCTTCCACTCTGGCCTCGGATTCACGGCGGGTGGGGAGGGGTCTCCTGGAAGACGATGCCGCTACCACCAGGCGGGGGAGGGTCCTTCTTGTGGCTCTATGGCGGGTGTACTTGTGGGCACCGCAAGCGAGGATGGTCACCCCCGGTGATGTAGAGCATCACTCCGATGATAGTACGGTTAGCCCACCGCAGACGGTGGCCAGCTTCATTGTGGTTCACTGGGGCGGGCCATCACCCTCATACCTGGCGAGCTCCCTTTCCTGCCGGTTAGCGAAGAAGGCATTCCAGGTGTCGTAGTTGTCGGGATCCCACTAGGGATTCATCCGCTGCTCCTACGTGAGCTTGTGGTAGAAGTGGTTCGTGATGGCCGCCTGGCGTGCGGAACCTTGAGGGACAGGAACCCCTCCAGCGCTCAGCATCCAGCCGGCAGGCGGGCGGTAGACCGGCGGAAAAGGGTAGCTGGAGGCGCATAGCGCCTCGGTCTCCTCGAGGGTCAAAATGGGCCAGTAGGCGCTGTCCATTGTTGTGAGAGAGGAAGGTGTGGATGTGTGGATAGCCATGGTGCGAGAGGGAAATGGCAGGAAAACTTGGCGGGAAGCGGTGGGAAATGGCGGGAAATATCGTTAGTCTCGGTTAGTGACTACAACCGGGACTAAAAGCTCTGGTAAAAAGGAAAGGGCGGGAAAAGTTGGCGGGAAGCGGTGGGAAATGGCGGGAAATATCTTTAGTCCCGGTTAGTGACTACGACCAGGACAAAATGGATATTATATTAAGATTGTTTTATATTTTTCTGATAATAATAGACATATTATTTGTTTTATTTGGATTTTTACAATAGGAGATATGATTTTCCAAAGTTTTATATTTGATTTGAATTAAAAAATAAAATTTACAAATGAAATAATTTATAAATGATGCAAACAGATGTATGCATATTATATTAAGATTCTTTATATTTTTCTGATAATAATAGACATATTATTTGTTTTATTTGGATTTTTACAATAGGAGATATGATGTTCCAAAGTTTTATATTTGATTCGAATTAAAAAAGAAAATTTACAAATGAAATAATGTATAAATGATTTAAACAGATGTATGGATATTATATTAAGATTCTTTATATTTTACTAATAATAATAGACATATTATTTGTTTTATTTGGATTTTTACAATAGAAGATATGATTTTCCAAAGTTTTATATTTGATTTGAATTAAAAAAGAAAATTTACAAATGAAATAATTAATAAATGATGCAAACAGAACAATGGATATTATATTAAGAATCTTTATTTTTTATAATAATAGACATATTATTTGTTTTATTTGGATTTTTACAATACAAGATATGATTTTCCAAAGTTTTATATTTGTTTTGAATTAAAAAAAGAAAATTTACAAAAAAACTAGTCGTGGGTCGTGGCTGGACCCGGGACTAGAGGGTTCCTGCGCGCGTGAAAATGAAGCGGCCGAAAAAAAAACTAGTCCTGGGCTATGGCTTAACCCGCGACTAAAGGAGGGGTCATTAGTCGTGCGTTAAGCCACAACCTGCGACTAATGACCCTCTAGTCGCGGACGGTGGCTTAGCCCGGTACTAAAGGTGAGTTCGTGTCAACACCCGAATTTTTAATCCCAGATGCCTGTTATGCCATACATCGCAATCCCAGGATTACCATTTTTGCGAGACATAACAGAATTGGATACCAAAATACATCATCCATTACAAACCATACATAAGGTCTTACACAAATCGGGATCTCATGATCCAGTTCTTAATACAACTTCAAGCAGCGGAATACGTAATAATAACGGTAGCGTAGGCGAAGCTCCATCTTCGGGGTCACAGGCAATGCTGATGATGGGAGATGATCCTAGTTGTCATAACCTTCCCGGGGTCCATCCTCCAAGTACTCCTCTTCATAATCTGGCAACGGGAATAGCAAGGGACAAAGCCATGAGTACTCTTTAAGTACTCGCAAACTAATACTAACAAGTGAAAGGGGTTTTTGGATAATAGGACACTAGGCTCTAGGGTTGTTTTGCAAAAGCCAGATTTATCTCTACTAAGTTCAGAAGCAACGATTGCTAGTTGAAGTTTTATAACACCTTAGTGGGATCTTGTATTTCGTATCACAACTCTGTTGTGGTGAAGTCAAAATCTCAATTCATTTCACAAGTCTTTTGAAAACATCTGATGGGGGAACAGTATGGCCACTCCAACTGTCCATAACCGCGGACGTGGCTATTCGAATAGTTTGACACTCTGCAGAGATTGTACACTTTCACCACAACATTCGATACATCCGCCAGGAACAAATCCTGAATTCACCATACTCAGTATGCGGATAATCAATCCTAACCTTTCAATTACACGCCCTAGTATAAGCACCTCTCCCGTGAGTTTGGCCTCCCAACCATGACCAACTGTCATCTTGGGTACTGCACAGGTGGACAATCTTCACAAGGTAGCCTCAGCTCAGACCTTGGCCGTGAGGGAACTAATACTAAGGTATATAAGTTTCCAGTCAAGCCCTACCCAATCTTCGGGTATTGTGGTTGTATGATAAAATTCGAATAGTATCGCATCCAGATAACCATCAGTTTTATAAAGGGCTAAGGCTCATGCCTCATCATTTTCATCACCAAAATCATCAGGTGTTCGGAAACACATGTCCAAAACATTTCAATAGAATGATCCATCATTCCAAGGTTTTCATAACCATTTTTCCACCAAGTATTCCCATCTAAAGTTGATCAAGTTTTATGCTTAGCACTAGCATCTACAAGTGGGGGTAAGCACTAATGAGGGGTGGTAAGCTAGTGGAGTTTAACTAAGTTTAATTTATGCCTTAGGATGACATCAATATTATCTAGCTTAGGCCAAATTTTATGCTCTTTATGAAACCTTCAATTATCTTTCCAATATCTACAATTTACTTAAGTAAGCTCTAAGTACTAGCTTTGATAAATAAGTAAAGTATAAAGCTTGTAAGTAAAACTAGGATTGGTTTATCAAGTGGATATGATCACATATGCTTAAGGCATATAGTGGTCATGGTAACAAGCAAGTATTAGCTTGCATAAGTATCAGTATAAGCTTGCATTAGTAGGGTATCTTGCAAGTGTTAGCTTGCATTGGTCAACTTGATTAGTAAAGCTTGCCTTGTGCAGAGCAGTGGTTGAAGTTCTCCTTGGCTTCTTCTTCGTAGAATCCTCCTTCCTCCTCGTATCCTTGGTCGGTACTAGCGTCTATGAATAAATACGAGGTACACAATCACCAAACAATACTTAACTACTTGCAATCATCACACAAAAAGGTTCCTATAGATGATCTAACATCATCTCTAACATTACAAGATTAAGGCTTGGTTTAATTCCTTTTATTTCTAGAAAAGTAATTTCCACTCCTTGAAAAACTACTTAAGATTTAATATTCTCCAAACCAAACATGGGATCATGTTGACACATGTCATCACCACATATTTTAGTCCATGGGAATGTGATTTAAAGTGGTGTCACAATTTAATAAGGTTTTACACTTTTATTTTAATTAAATAAAGTGACTAGAAATACCTATGGGGCATTCTTTTATTACTTGAACATTATTTCTGTAAGTAATCCTTTATATTTTGATATATTATGAAAGGTATGGTTAAATGTGATTTTTGAGAGTTGGAATCAACTCAAAAGCTATTATGGTTTAAATTTGAAAAATGTTTGAATGTAGAAAAGCTTCTGCCTTGTTATTTTTACCATGGATAGATCCAAATGACTTGAATCCAACGGGCTTGCATTTAGCATTCCTAGACCTTTCTAACAAAATTGGTTTCATTCAATTTGGTTCACTGAATCGACCTGGGTTGATTTTTTGAATCTAGGTGCAGAAGTATGTTTGAAATAAAATGGAAAAGGTTTAATTCAAATAACTGGGCTACGCGGGAACTGTTAACGGGCCGGCCCAGTGACACTCCGCGGCGTGGGGCTCAGCTGAAGCGGTACGGCGCGATGTGGTGCGTTCGATCTGGTTCTAATCCAATGGCTGAGGGTCATCGTCGACGTTGGGCAACGCCGGCGAGACAGAAACCTAACGCGGCCAGTGGGGGTCGTTGGGGGATCACCGGGGTTCAGGCGAGGGTCGGCGAGGCGGGCGAACGACGAAGTCGATGACGGCGAACCTCCTGGTACTGGCAGCTTCTCCTGGGGCGGCTCCAATCGTTGGCTCCCTTCTTCTCCAGTAGCGTCGGGCTCCGGTGAAATTCCGGCGATGCGCCGCTCGCCTTGCTCTGAGAACGGGGTGGCACGATCAGTGAGGAGAAGGGAGTGAGATGGTGTGCTCAATTCGGCTGGGCGTGGCCTCTATTTATAGTGGAGCGAGGGGACTGACGGGGTGCAAGGTGAGCTCATCGTGGTCGACGGTACAGACGGCTATCGGCGTGGGCGACGGGAGGGGGTGGTGCGGTGCTCCCTAGTGATGCTCAACGACACGGTGGCGAGACGTGGGGCGGTGTGGTTTGGTCGGAACGCGACGGTGCTCTGCGCGTGCCCGACGGAAGATTTAATGGCGCACAGCGCGCGTGGTCCGCGCGGCAGCGAACGAGTGTGTCCGCGGGGTTACTAGGACGGTGGTGATCACCTATGCACGCGGCGTGGGCGGCACGCGGTCTGTGGGCTTCGGTCGAGCGTGGCGCACGGGGCGCGCTCTCGGCATGGTTGCTGGCGAGCTTGGCATGGTTCGTGCGTGTGGTCCAGTGGTTGGCAGGGTTCGAGTGGTGGACAGGGAGTGGCGGTGGACGGTGGGCTGCCTCCTAGACATGTTTGCTAGGCTTGGTTCTTCTCCTAGCTTGTTGTCGACATGGGGGTGACAAGTGTGCACTCGGCCTGCTCACCATTGATGGCATTGCCAAGCTTGCAGTGATGCTAGAGGTTTGCAATTAAGCTAGATGATCTACTAAACCCTAGTTGCAACCAGAGAGGGAACAAGTTAGGCTTCAATCACTGCTCACAATAGTGTTTGGATTTTGTTTGATTTGTATCTGCAAGGTGTTTGATGAAATGGCCGCAAGAATTCAAGTTTTGAATTTTGAAAAGATTTTTGGTGGGTCTGCTAGGTTGGTGCTGAGGAGTCTGCAGATTCTTGGGTTTTGAAAGTTGAGCTTGTTTGAGTGGTTTTTGAAAAAGTGGGATCTTCCCATATGATAAAGATTCAATTTTGAACTGTCATTTAAACTATGCATTTAAATGTTTTTGGATGATCACAAAGTGGGCCTTGATACTTTGTTATGAGTACAATAAAGGGGTGCAAAGATCCAGAAAAGTTTCTGTTAAGTTCTGAAAGTTTGAGACAGCCAATAGTAGGCATGGGAGTTAAATTGGTCAAAATGACCATTCCCTTATTTTATTTGTTTTGATTTATTTGTCTTTGAGAAAAGTTTGGGAACTGTTTAGATGATGTTTATTTCACCTAATAATCCGTTTACAAGCAAAGTAACACACAAACAAGGTGGTTCAAAAGAAATCAAAATTGGAATGCATACACCATGCATGCTTTCATATTTTTATTTAGCAAAGTTTTTGTTAACCCTAATTTTGATGATTAGAGTTTTATGATCCAAGTTTAGTATTTTTGGGATGTTACAAACCTTCCCCCCTTAAACAAAATATCGTACCGAGATTTTAAAAAGGACAAAAAATATTACCTAGGATTTGAAGAGATCGGGAAACTCTATCCTGATGTGATCTTCGCGCTCCCAGGTAGCTTCCTATTCTGTGTGGTTGCTCCACTGAATCTTGAGAAACTTGATGCTTCGGGTTCAGGTAGTTCGAAAAGCTTCTTCCAAAATACGGATGGGTACTTTCAGGATAGGTCAGGTCATCGTTGATCTCTATGGTCCGGTGATCGATATTTTTGAACACTTCGGTCTTCTCGGGGACTTCGAGACACTTGCGAAGTAATGAGATATGGAACACATTGTGCACGGCTGACATCTCTTTAGGTAGTTCCAATTGATACGACACTTCTCCTCGACGGTTCAAGATCTTGAAGGGTCCGATATATCTGGGAGCTAACTTTCCTTTGAGTTGGAAACACTGCATTCCCTTCAATGGCGACACCTTCAGATAAACAAAATCTCCTATGTTAAAGGAGAGGTCTCTACGTCTCTTGTCGGCGTAACTCTTCTGTCTGGACTGGGCGGTCTTGAGGTGCTCACGAATCTTGTGAACCTTCTCTTGTGCTTCTCGTAGGATGTCGGGTCCGAAAATCTGACTCTCTCCTACTTCCGACCAGTTCAAAGGGGTGCGACACTTTCTTCCGTACATGAATTCAAATGGGGCCATTTGCAAACTGGCTTGATAACTGTTGTTGTATGAAAATTCTGCAAATGGCAGACAATCTTCCCACTTAGATCCATATTCTAACACACATGCTCTCAGCATATCTTCGAGTATTTGGTTTACTCGCTCCGTTTGTCCATCGGTCTGAGGGTGATATACGGTGCTGAAATCTATGCGGGTTCCTAAACCTTCTTGGACTTTCTTCTAGAATCTCGAGGTAAACTGAGTTCCTCGATCCGATACAATGTTCTTGGGGACTCCATGCAAACTAACTATTCTAGCGATGTACAACTCTGCTAGCTTCGAACTCTGATATGTGGTCTTGACGGGCAAGAAATGGGCGACTTTGGACAATCGGTCCACTATGACCCAGATAGAGTCATTTCCCCTACTAGAAGTAGGCAGTCCAGTGATAAAGTCCATTCCAACAGAATCCCATTTCCATTCCGGAATCTGCAAGGGTTGCAACAATCCAGCGGGTCTTTGATGTCCTGCCTTGACTCCCTGACAAATATCACACTTGGCGATATAGCTTCCGATTTTTCTCTTCATCTTATGCCGCCAAAATTGCTCTTTTAAATCTTGATACATCTTAGTTCCTCCGGGATGGATAGAATAAAGAGTATCATGAGCCTCCTTCAGAATAACTTCTTTCAACTCAGAATCTGCTGGTACACAAAGGCGTCCTTTGCACCACAGAACTCCTTCTTCATCTTCGGTGAATCCGGGTACTTTGCCTGTACCGATACGACGCTTGATTCCGTCAATACTAGCATTTCCTTTCTGCGCCTCTTTAATCTGACTGATCAAAGTGGGCTGGAGTTCTATGCTAGCCAAAAATCCTTTACTTACTAATTCCATTCGAAAATATTCCATCTCTTTGTGCAAGCTTGGTTTCTCCTTTAAAATCATGGAGTTCAAGCGGCACGGCAATCTGCTAAGGGCATATGCTACAACATTGGCTTTACCAGGGTGATAGTGAATGTCCAGGTCGTAATCCTTGATTAGCTCAATCCATCTTTTCTGTCTCATATTCAGCTCCTTCTGTGTGAATATATACCTCAGACTCTTGTGATCCGTATAGATCTCACAACGGTTTCCCATCAGGTAATGCCTCCATGTCTTCAGGGCTAGAACTACGGCTGCGAGTTCGAGGTCATGGGTTGGGTAATTTTGCTCATGTTGTTTCAGTTGTCGAGATAGATAAGATATAACTTTGCCTTCTTGCATTAGCACACATCCGAGACCGATCTTGGATGCATCACAATACACATCGAAGGGCTTTGTGATATCCGGCATGATCAAGATTGGGGCTGAAATCAATCTCCTCTTGAGTTCTTGAAAACTCGCTTCACATTTGTCGGTCCATTCAAACTTCTTGTCCTTCTTCAGCAATTGGGTCATGGGTCTGGCGATACTCGAGAATCCTTCTACGAATTTGCGGTAGTATCCCGCCAATCCGAGAAATGCACGAACTTAGGTTTGAGTGGTTGGGGCTTGCCAATCTTCTACATCTTTCAATTTGGCAGGGTCAACGGCAATTCCTCCGGCTGATACAATGTGACCGAGGAATCCTACCTCCTGTAACCAGAATTCACATTTTCTAAACTTTGCATACAGCTGATGCTCTCTAAGGGTTCCAAGAATGGTCCTTAGGTGTAGCTCATGTTCTTCTTCTGATTTGGAATAAATCAGAATGTCATCGATGAAAACAACGACAAACTTATCCAGGAAGTCCATAAAAATCTTATTCATGAGATTCATGAAATAAGCGGGGGCATTGGTTAATCCAAAAGACATGACTGTATACTCGTACAATCCATATCTGGTGGTAAAGGCAGTCTTGGGAATATCTTCTGCACGAATCTTGAGTTGATGATAGCCAGTCCTAAGACCAATCTTAGAAAACACTTTGGCACCGGTCAACTGATCAAACAAATCTTCTATCTTGGGCAAGGGGTATTTGTTCTTGATGGTGACTTCATTCAACTTCTGATAATTCGTACACAAACGGTTACCTCCATCCTTCTTGTCCACAAACAAGACAGGTGACCTCCATGGTGACGCACTTGGTTGAATCAATCCAATTTCCAGCATGGCATCCAGTTGCTTCTTCAGTTATGCTAGCTCAGACGGGTTCATACTATAGGGTATCTGGGCTATGGGTCCGGTTCCAGGGATTAGTTCGATGATAAATTCGATATCCCGATCTAGGGGCATACCGGGCAAAACATCTGGAAATACATCGGGGTATTCACAGACTATCCGGACTTGGTCAATGGTAGGTTGGGCTATACTCTTGTTGCATTTGAATTGACGAGGTAAGGTTTGAGATATATGTTCGACTGATATTCCGGCGGTACTGGTCATAGTTATGGCTTTCTTGGCACAGTCAATCAATCCTTTATGTTTGGACATCCAATCCATTCCTAGTACTACTTCCAAACCTTTAGTTCTGAGTACTATCAGATTAGCATAAAAATCTATGCCATGGATTCGGATAGGGACGGCTTTGCAAATTTGCCTAGCCTTGGTGGTTGATCCGGGAATTTGAACAATCATAACATGCTTCAGTTTGGTTGGTTGAATTTTACTAGTGCATGCAAATTCTTAGGTGACAAATGAGTGCGATGCACCAGAATCAAACAACACTCGTGCAAGTACTGAATTCACAGAAAACATACCCAGCACGACGTCTGGCGCTTCCTGAGCTTCTTCAGCATGCATGAGGAAAAGACGGCCATTGCGGTTGAGCGAGTTCCCTGGGGCAAATCTCCTTCCTGGCTGAACACGACGCTGTTGCTGAGCTGGGGCATTGGCATTGGGTGCTGCGGCATTCTTCTTGTTGGGGCACTCGTTGGAGTAGTGACCCTTATTTCCACAGTCATAACAAGTCACTTGCGACTTGTCCTTTGCTACTACAGGCACAACATTGCTTCCAGTCCTCGGGGCAGTGTTGGTGTTGGCGGTAGCATTGTTGTTGTTGAACTTGGGTGGGGCACGGTTGAAATTGCTAGAGTTGCCAGGGTTGTTGTGATTTCCTCCGGGCCTAGGGTTTCCACGGTTGGGGTAGGTCGAGCGGTTCATCGGGGGTCTGTTGGTTCTTGGGGCAAATCCGGGAGATGGGTTAGGGCGATACTTTGGGGTCTGATGGGTTCCTGGCTGGTGCATCATGCGACGCTTGCGGTTCTCATTGGCTTGATTGATCTTTCCTTCCATATGTATAGCTGAGTCGACAAGGGCTTCAATATCAGCAAAGGGGATATTGACTAATACCGTCTGCATCTCATCGTGCAGACCATTCAGGAATCTTTCTTTCTTCTTGTCTTCGGTATCGATCTCATCCGGGGCATACCTAGCTAATGACAAGAATTTGTCACGGTATTCCACTACAGTCATCCGTCCTTGCTTCAGTTCTCTGAACTCGTCTCTCATTCTCTTGATCAAACCCGGTGGCACATGGGTTCTGCTAAACTTGACCTTGAATTCCTCCCAGGTCATCATCTGGCCTCCGGTCATTGCGTGAACACTGTTCCACCATGCCCTGGCATCTCCGGCTAGATAGTGGGTGGCGAACAGAAATTTCGCGTTGGCTTCCACTCCGGCGACTTCTAGGTTATTTTCCATGGTTTGCATCCAATCATCGGCGTCTAGGGGTTCTTCTGACTTAGTGAAAACAGGTGGATTGGTATTCTGGAAATTCTTGAGCTTAGATCCATGGTTGTCCTGATTTCCGTGGCCTTGGTTGTTGTGGGATAGCTGGGATATCTATTGCAGTGTGGCTAGGTTGGCTTGACATTCCGCTCTTTCAGCTTCGCGGTCAGAAGTCAACATTTGCAGAATCTGCAACATCGGGTCCGGGGATGAACCACTTCCTCTGCGTGGCATCTGAAGATTGAGATAGATCGTGAGAAAATAGGGAAATTTCTAAGGTTTTGGGTCTTTAAAAAGTTTTTAAAGTTTGACTCAGATTTTTCTAGCAACTTGCTTTTTCATTCATTCATTCATTCAAAGCACACGATACAACACACACCACAACAAAGAAAAACAGATGGTTTTAAGAACCATTCTGAAAACTACGATACAGTGGGACCGAATACTACTCACTACGCTAGTGCTCAAGTGCTACTACTCCTCGGAATCTGTGGCTTCATCATCCTCATCATCATCGATGAAGGCGAAATCATCCTCATCGGTGAAGAAATCCATGGCCTGATCCTCCAGAAAATCATCATCATCGCTGAGATAGGAGTAGGGGTCTCCACGAAGATCCTCTCCGGCATTCTCCCTTTCCTCTAACTACATGTCTCTCTCGTGGATGGTCTCCTCCAAAGATGAGATATGATGGCGAAGACGGGCAATAATGCGCTCCTTCTTGTCGAGCTGACGGCGGCGAGACTTGCAATCCTTTGCTAGCATGGCGATGGTTTGGTCCTTCGTCTTGATGATGGAAGACTTGTGGTTGGAGTAGTCACGGCATTATCCAACTCCTGCTGACGATCATACATCATGAAGCTAAGGTGGTCCACTTGGGTCTTCAGCTCGGGGTGATATGGGGCTTCCAGTGGTTGTCCATTTGCATCACGCCTTGGGAAAAACTCAAAGCTAGTACCCTTGATCTGGTTGATACTTTGCCCACACAGATGGGAAAGAGCTTCCTGCATGGCCCTGGCAGGTCCATCGAGCCAGTTGTTCTCTCTTAAGGTAAACTGAATTCCTTCCGCAGTGGAAGGTTCAATCTTTCCTCGGAGACTTGCAACAATTAGCCACTGCAGATCTTCTCCTCCTTGATCATTGAGCTGAGCTCCGAAGAACTTGGGGTGCGGACGCTCCAGAAGTTCCGAAAGCTGGTCCAAATCCCGCTCAAAGATAAGGTCTCCTCCATTCCCCAACTGATAAAACTTGTTGTACTTCACGTCCATCTATAAGAATATAGGATGAGTAAGTTAGTAGACTGATCAAGTGTGTCAAAATTTTATGTATTTTGCAAGAGTTTTGAGGAACATGAATTTTCATGAAAGAATGAAAGGGATAAGAATGAGAATAAGTTTTTGTAAATATTTGTTTTCTTTAGTTTTGAAACTAAGTTTTTGATTCAAACGTCCAGTCTAACTAGGGTCTCCTATGGTCAGGATGGCTCTGATACCAACTTGTCAACACCCGGATTTTTAATCCCAGATGCCTGTTATGCCATACATCGCACTCCCAGGATTACCATTTTTGCGAGACATAACAGAATTGGATAACACAGTACATCATCCATTACAAACCATACATAAGGTCTTACACAAATAGGGATCTCATGATCCAGTTCTTAATACAACTTCAAGCAGCGGAATACGTAATAATAACGGTAGCGTAGGCGAAGCCCAATCTTCGGGGTCACAGGCAATGCTGACGATGGGAGATGATCCTAGTTGTCGTAACCTTCCTAGGGTCCATCCTCCAGGTACTCCTCTTCATAGTCTGGCCACGGGAATATCCAGGGACAAAGCCATGAGTACTCTTTAAGTACTCGCAAACTAATACTAACAAGTGAAAGAGGTTTTTGGATAATAGGACACTAGGCTCTAGGGTTGTTTTGCAAAAGCCAGATTTATCTCTACTAAGTTCAGAAGCAACGAATGCTAGTTGAAGTTTTATAACACCTAAGTGGGAACTTGTATTTCATATCACAACTCTGTTGTGGTCAAGTCAAAATATCAATTCATTTCACAAGTCTTTTGAAAACATCTGACGGAGGAACAGTATGGCCACTCCAACTGTCCATAACCGCGGACGCGGCTATTAGAATAGTTTGACACTCTGCAGAGATTGTACACTTTCACCACAACATTCGATACATCCGTCAGGAACAAATCCTGAATTCACCATACTCAGTATGCGGATAACCAATCCTAACCTTTCAATTACACGCCCTAGTATAAGCACCTCTCCTGTGAGTTTGGCCTCCCAACCATGACCAACTCTCATCTTGGGTACTGCACAGGTGGACAATCTTCACAAGGTAGCCTCAGCTCAGACCTTGGCCGTGAGGGAACTAATACTAAGGTATATAAGTTTCCAGTCAAGCCCTACCCAATCTTCGGGTATTGTGGTTGTACGATAAAATTGGAATGGTATCGCATCCAGACAACCATCAGTTTTATAAAGGGCTAAGGCTCATGCCTCCTCATTTTCATCACCAAAATCATCAGGTGTTCGGAAACACATGTCCAAAACATTTCAATAGAATGATCCATCATTCCAAGGTTTTCATAACCATTTTTCCACCAAGTATTCCCATCTAAAGTTGATCAAGTTTTATGCTTAGCACTAGCATCTACTAGTGGGGGTAAGCACTAATGAGGGTTGGTAAGCTAGTGGAGTTTAACTAAGTTTAATCTTATGCCTTAGAATGACATCAAGATTATCTAGCTTAGGCCAAATTTTATGCTCTTTATGCAACCTTCAATTATCTTTCCAATATCTACAATTTACTTAAGTAAGCTCTAAGTACTAGCTTTGATAAAGAAATAAAGTATAAAGTTTGTAAGTAAAACTAGGATTGGTTTATCAAGTGGATATGATCACATATGCTTAAGGCATATAGTGGTCATGGTAACAAGCAAGTATTAGCTTGCATAAGTATCAGTATAAGCTTGCATTAGTAGGGTATCTTGCAAGTGTTAGCTTGCATTGGTCAACTTGATTAGTAAAGCTTGCCTTGTGCAGAGCAGTGGTTGAAGTTCTCCTTGGCTTCTTCTTCGTAGAATCCTCCTTCCTCCTCGTGTCCTTGGTCGGTACTAGCGTCTATGAATCAATACGAGGTACACAATCACCAAACAATACTTAACTACTTGCAATCATCACACAAAAAGGGTCCTATAGATGATCTAACATCATCTCTAACATTACAAGATTAAGGCTTGGATTAATTCCTTTTATTTTTAGAAAAGTAATTTCTACTCATTGAAAAACTACTTAAGATTTAATATTCTCCAAACCAAACATGGGATCATGTTGACACATGTCATC
Organism: Avena sativa; assembly: GCA_916181665.1. Lineage (NCBI taxonomy): Eukaryota > Viridiplantae > Streptophyta > Magnoliopsida > Poales > Poaceae > Avena > Avena sativa. The sequence goes on along the minus strand of OV702296.1, from coordinate 6,910,185 downwards.
ACCACATATTTTAGTCCATGGTAATGTGATTTAAAGTGGTGTCACAATTTAATAAGGTTTTAACCTTTTATTTTAATTAAATAAAGTAATCCTATGGGGCATTCTTTTATTACTTGAACATTATTTCTATAAGTAATCCTATATATTTTGATATATTCTTAAAGGTATGGTTAAATGTGATTTTTGAGAGTTGGAATCAACTCATAAGCTATTATGGTTTAAATTTGAAAAATGTTTGAATGCAGGAAAGCTTCTGCCTTGTTATTTTTACCATGGATGATCTATAGATCCAAATGACTTGAATCCGACGGGCTTGGATTCAGCATTCCCAGACCTTTCTAAAAAAATTGGTTTCATTCAATTTGGTTCACTGAATCGACCTGGGTTGATTTTTGAATCTAGGTGCAGAAGTGTGTCTGAAATAAAATGGAAAAGGTTTAATTCAAATAACTAGGCTGCACGGGAACTGTTAAAGGGCCGGCCCAGTGACACTCCGCGGCGCGGGGCTCAGCTGACAGGGGGGTTCCACCAGTCAGTGGCTCTTTAAACGCAAAGCGGTACGGGACGATGTGGTGCGTTCGATCTGGTTCTAATCCAACGGCTGAGGGTCATCGTCGACGTTGGGCAACGCCGGCAAGATAGAAACCTAATGCGGCCAGTAGGGGTCGTTGGGGGATCACCGGGGTTCAGGCGAGGGTCGGCGAGGCGGGCGAACGACGAAGTCGATGACGGCGAACCTCCTGGTACCGGCAGCTTCTCCTGGGGCGGCTCCAATCGCTGGCTCCCTTCTTCTCCAGTAGCGGCGGGCTCCGATGAAATTCCTGCGATGCACTGCTCGCCTTGCTCCGAGAACGGGGTGGCACGATCAGTGAGGAGAGGGGAGTGAGATGGTGTGCTCAATTCGGCTGGGGGTGGCCTCTATTTATAGTGGAGCGAGGGGACTGATGGGGTGCAAGGTGAGCTCGTCGTGGTCGACGATATAGACGGCTATCGGCGTAGGCGACGGTAGGGGGTGGTGCGGTGCTCCCTGGTGATGCTCAACGACACGGTGGCGAGACGTGGGGCGGTGTGGTTTGGTCGGAACGCGACGGTGCTCTGCGCGTGCCCGACGGAAGATTTAATTGCGCATAGCGCGCGTGGTCCGCGCGGCAGCGAACGAGTGTGTCTGCGGGGTTACTGGGATGGTGGTGATCACGTATGCACACGGCGAGGGCGGCGCGCGGTCTGTGGGCTTTGGTCGAGCGTGGCGCACGAGGCGTGCTCTCGGCATGGTTGCTGGCGAGCTTGGCATGGTTCGTGCGTGTGGTCCAGTGGCTGGCAGGGTTCGAGCGGTGGACAGGGAGTGGCGGTGGACGGTGGGCTGCCTCCCAGACATGTTGGCTAGGCTTGGTTCTTCTCGTAGCTTGCTGTCGACATGGGGGTGACAAGTGTGCACTTGGCCTGCTCACCATTGATGGCATTGCCAAGCTTACAGTGATGCTAGAGGTTTGCAATTAAGCTAGATGATCTACTAAAGACTAGTTGCAACCAGAGAGGGAACAAGTTAGGCTTCAATCACTGCTCACAATAGTGTTTGGATTTTGTTTGATTTGTATCTGCAAGGTGTTTGATGAAATGGCCGCAAGAATTCAAGTTTTGAATTTTGAAAAGATTTTTGGTGGGTGTGCTAGGTTGGTGCTGGGGAGTCTGCAGATGCTTGGGTTTTGAAAGTTGAGCTTGTTTGAGTGGTTTTTGAAAAAGTGGGATCTTCCCATATGATAAAGATTCAATTTTGAACTGTCATTTAAACTATGCATTTAAATGTTTTTGGATGATCACAAAGTGGGCCTTGATACTTTGTTATGAGTACAATCAAGGGGTACAAAGATCCAGAAAAGTTTCTGTTAAGTTCTGAAAGTTTGAGACAACCAAAGTAGGCATGGGAGTTAAATTGGTCAAAATGACCATTCCCTTAGTTTATTTGTTTTGATTTATTTGTCTTTGAGAAAAGTTTGGGAATTGTTTAGATGATGTTTATTTCACCTAAGAATCTATTTACAAGCAAAGGAAAACACAAACAAGGTGGTTCAAAAGAAATCAAAATTGGAATGCATACACCACGCATGCTTTCATATTTTTATTTAGCAAAGTTTTTGTTAACCCTAATTTTGATGATTAGAGTTTGATGATCCAAGTTTAGTATTTTTGGGATGTTACAGTTCGTATATATTCCGCGCGCCAGGAGAGGTGCTACCCAGCACTCAACATTTCTCGACGAAGCAGACGAAGACGAAGCACACAGGCGGCACATCGAAGACACAGGGGAGGTGCTGCCTGGTCGCCGATTCCACTGTGTTGCCGCCTCGTCTCCGGTCGTGCATTCTTTGCTTCTCCGCCGTTCCGCCGCTCCGCTGTGTCGTGCTGCCGCCTGGCGTGCGGAACCTTGAGGGACAGGAACCCCTCCAGCGCTCAGCATCCAGCCGGCGGGCGGCCGGTAGCCCAGCGGACAAGGGTAGCTGGAGGCGCATAGCTCCTCGGTCTCCTCAAGGGTCAAAATAGGCCAGTAGGCACTATCCATTGTTGTTAGAGAGGAAGGTGTGGATGTGTGGATAGCCATGGCGCGATCACCCTAGATTTAGAGGGAAAGGGCGGGAAAACTTGGCGGGAAGCGGTGGGAAATGGCGGGAAATATCCTTAGTCTCGGTTAGTGACTAGAACCGGGACTAAAATCTCTGGTAAAAAGGAAAGGGAGGGAAAACATGGCGGGAAGCGGTGGGAAATGGCGGTAAATATCTTTAGTCCCGGTTAGTGACTACGATCGGGACTAAATGGATATTATATTAAGATCCTTTATATTTTTCTGATAATAATAGACATATTATTTGTTTTATTTGGATTTTTACAATAAGAGATATGATTTTCCAAAGTTTTATATTTGATTTGAATTAAAAAAATAAAATTTACAAATGAAATAATTTATAAATGACGCAAACAGATGTATGCATATTATATTAAGATTCTTTATATTTTTTCTGATAATAATAGAGATATTATTTGTTTTATTTGGATTTTTACAATAGAAGATATGATTTTCCAAAGTTTTATATTTGATTTGAATTAAAAAAAATTACAAATGAAATAATTTATAAATGATTTAAACAGATATATGGATATTATATTATTATTCTTTATATTTTTCTGATAATAATAGACATATTTGATGGGAAATGCCTACTGGGGTATACCCAGCGGGGCGTTTCCGACTGGCCCGTGAGCTGGCGAGTGGGCCTGTAGAACGGCGAGTGGATTGAAGCCCAGCAAGGTATCGAGCGACTGGAAGCTGAAGGCCCAAGCGAGTAGATAGGCCCAGTCGGGCTAGGTTAAACGACTACTGAATCTGTAACCGAATCGGTTGAGATATGTAAACCCTAGGGGAGGTGAGCCTATATAAACCTCCCTATAGGGCGAGTAGAGACACGTTCCCTCATACACCCAAGCGACTCGCCGCCTAGCCGCCGAGCTCGCCCATTGTAATACCTCCATAATACAATCTAGCAGGAGTAGGTCTTTACCCTCCGGGGGGCCGAACCTGGGTAAAACCCTGTGTATTTGCCCTCATCTCGCACCGCAGATGGCTGGCCGCCCTTGCCCCTCG